>JAJAQA010000013.1:4487279-4514779 GCA_021464565.1 Rutilus rutilus
ATCATCAGCGGGAGGCCAATCAGCCAATGGGACTCGAGCTTCCCGTTTCTTCCTGCATCTGACAGCAGTGTTAAATGTTCCACAGTTCTCCGGCGCAGAAAGAGAGAGAGAGAGATTAAATCATAATGTGATAAAGATGGGTAATTATGCTATCCAGCGGCTCTAATTGCCACATAAGCATGACTATTCTTTGCACTTTATAATGAAGCATCTTAGTTTTTCAACATCAAGGAATGTTATCCAGCGGCAGGCGAATTTTCAATGTTCTTCACTATTATGATTGCTCATCCTTATGGATTTTCGGGACTTGCACTTTGACCCAGTAAGCCACCGTGTAACAATCCCTTAGTTTCCAGCTAATACAAATGTAACTTTTTGCTAACATTCCCATTAAGTAAAAACATTTTTTTTGTTTCTGAATGTTCAAAACGTAATTTTTTTCTTGGTTATGTGAACTTGAAGGGAACATTCCATTTTGCACACATTATGGGAATGTTCCTTTTGAATTTTCTCGGAACATTCTGAAACAAGTAGCAACATTTAAAAATGTTAGACGAACGTCCAACCAAAACGTTTCAGAAAAAACATTCCATGTATAATGTGTTTGTGCTAATATTTGTTTTTTTGTTGCCATCAAGTGCCAGCATTTTTTATAATTTTCACAAAACTTTTATGGCCCCCAGAATATTTTGTTGTATGAATAAAAAAAATATTCTAGCTTCATGCATTCTTTTTTTATCAACACTTGAATGTGGGCAAGTTTCCTAAAAAAGCAACATTTTGAACAAAAAGGTTCGAAAATTGCTTCTTCTTTTTTTTACGAATTCGTCCAGATCTGATTCAGAACGTTGATGAAAACATAGATGGAGTCCATCAACACCCCCAAAGCTTTACTGTCCTAAACCTCTTCATGGGTTCGACATTTCATTTGGCAATGTTTGGCAGCTTTGATTTATATGCTGTTTAATATTTGATGATCACATTTGATTACATGTTTATATCTCGCAATTTTGAGTTTATCTTGCAATTCTGACTTTATATCTCGCAATTCTGAGAAAAAAAGTCAGAATTGCAAGATGTAAACTCACAATTGTGAGATAAAAAGTCGTAATTGTCTTTTAAAATGTTTAATTCTGTAGCGGAAACAAGCTTCCATTCCTCCGGATCAAAACACAGGTGAAGAAGAAACAGAAACAAGCCACAGAAGCATTGCTCATGCGCATGTGTTATAAAGTCAGAATTGCGAGATATAAACATGTAATCAAATGTGATCATCAAATATTAAACAGCATATAAATCAAAGCTGCCAAACATTACCAAATGAAATGTCGAACCCATGAAGAGGTTTAGGACAGTAAAGCTTTGGGGGTGTTGATGGAGTTTATTTCTCGCAATTGTGAGTTTATATCTCAATTTTGAATATATAATACACAATTGCGACTTTATATCACATAATTCTGACTTTAAAACACACAATTGCTACTTTATATCACGTAATTCTGACTTTATAACACACAATTGCGACTTTATATCACGCAATTCTGACTTTAAAACACACAATTGCGACTTTATATCACGTAATTCTGACTTTATAACACACAATTGCGACTTTATATCACGTAATTCTGACTTTAAAACACACAATTGCGACTTTATATCACATAATTCTGACTTTAAAACACACAATTGCTACTTTATATCATACAATTCTGACTTTAAAACACACAATTGCGACTTTATATCATGTAATTCTGACTTTAAAGCACACAATTGCTACTTTATATCATGTAATTCTGACTTTAAAACACACAATTGCAACTTTATATCACGCAATTCTGACTTTAAAACACACAATTGCGACTTTATATCACGCAATTCTGACTTTAAAACACACAATTGCGACTTTATATCACGTAATTCTGACTTTAAAACACACAATTGCGACTTTATATCACGTAATTCTGACTTTAAAACACACAATTGCGACTTTATATCACATAATTCTGACTTTAAAACACACAATTGCTACTTTATATCATACAATTCTGACTTTAAAACACACAATTGCGACTTTATATCATGTAATTCTGACTTTAAAGCACACAATTGCTACTTTATATCATGTAATTCTGACTTTAAAACACACAATTGCAACTTTATATCACGCAATTCTGACTTTAAAACACACAATTGCGACTTTATATCACGCAATTCTGACTTTATAACACACAATTGCGACTTTATATCACGCAATTCTGATGTAAACTCGCAATTGTTAGAAAAAAAGTCAGAATTGTGAGATAAAAAGTCGCAATTACTTTTTTGGCGGAAACAAGCTTCCATATGGAGGTTCTGTACTCTTTCAGAAAATGTGTAACAGCGCCCCCTATCTCATAACAGTTAAAACTACTTGTCAATGGCGGGGAAGCGTTGAGTCATAAATAATGAACAGATTACTTTGAACAAACGTTATATTACCGTTACTGAAAGAACATTCAAAAGTAACGTTTCCATAATGTTTGTAAAGTGATAAGATGGAATGTTCCGTTAACATTCACATAACTGGATGTTTTGAATGTTCAAAGCATATTCAGAAAAAAACATTTTCAAAACTTAATGGGAATGTTAGCAAAACGTTCTTCATATTTTCGTTAGCTGGGAAGCACTAGCATATTGAGTTTTGTTTAATTTGCTCTCGGATCAAAGCGAGCCCCTGCGCAGCCTCCATTACTGATAGTGCTTCTTTCTAAGAGCATCTGAAGTCTTGTAAAGTTGCTTTGGGACCCATGGTGGACATTTACCTTCCTGCTCCATTACGAAGAGCCTGCATAAAGACTGTCATCGTAAATAATACATTATTATTAGGTTCACTGAACCGGATCGAACACAATTATGAGAGCTCAAAGTCAAAGGAAGAATTATTAATGTTCTGAACTTGAACGCTGTGGTTCCAAGTTTATTGATGTGTACTGTTTTCCACAACGCATTAACTCGACCTTCCACTTCCAAGTGACTTTTAACATCTCCTTCCAGACTGCCAAACAAACAATAAGACATTATTGCACAAAATTAAAAATGCAAAATAACTGTATTTATCTGAGACGAAAACTGGATGGCATTTGCTGAATTAAACATGGGATTTAGTGAGATCATGTGGCAGAAATCTTATATAGTATTGTTTGAATGGGAGAGCTTGGGGCACGACTATGATAGCATCAAAAATCGCTATTTTTAAAACACTAATGCGGCTCGACACAACATGAAACTGTGCTGGAAGTGTCACCAGGGGCTCTACACATGAACTCCAGCATTGAGAACATTGTGTACACAGAGTTTACTAAAAAGAAAGATTTTGAACAACTCACTGTCGCTGTTGTTGTTTCCGGCCGCCGGCATTTTGACAGTCAAAAATAGTCGATTTCCGAATGTGAATGAACTGACTCAGAATTTTAGTATTGCTTCTTATATGAGGATCCTTTTTCAAACACAAGGTCAATATTGATTTTCACTAACGACAAAACAACAAATTATCCGTGAATTTATATGGAACTAAGCTTTAGGAGCTTTCCATCTTTACTCTCCTCCCTGTTACGCTGCATTCGGAGATCGACTATTTTTGACTGACAAAATGCCGGCGGCCGGAAACAACAAGAAAAATCTTTCTTTTTAATGAACTCTGTGTACACACACAATGTCCTCAATGCTGGAGTTCATGTGTAGAGCACCTGGTGACACTTCCAGCACAGTTTCATGTTGTGTCGAGCCGCATTAGTGTTTTAAAAATAGCGATTTTTGATGCTGTCATAGTCGTGCCCAAATCAATCCCGTTCAAAAGGCAATTTGACCGAAAACGAAAATACAGTCAAACTTAAAAGTGGCGTTTCCATCCTAATTGTGCTTTTAAATGAAAGTTTGCCTCGGGTAGATTCACAAAAAGACCCTAGATTGCTTTTTGGCGAGAGTTACCCTTTAACCCTAACAAACAACGCAATGCACGTGTGAAAAAAAACAGTACGGAAAATTCCTTCACATTAACACAGTATTTTTACTAACTTTTCTGATGTATAAGCAGTAGCATTACTCCATTCCAAACATACCTCAGCTGCCACTTCTGATGAACGTTTGATGGCAGAATAGCAGACTTTCATCAGCCGATCTCTCATTGATGGGCGATCTCTTCCGAGAGGTCGGATCTGTGACACCGCTCATGTTCTGCATCGATCAGCTTGACCTTTCGCTGAGTTTAAAGGCCAGATCAGAGCCGCAGAGGATTACTGTAAATGATCGGAATAATTCAGGGGTCAAAAGCGGTTCGGATGACATCTGAAACATTTAAATCACGTTCGGGGAGGTTGGAAATGGAATATGCGGAGCTGTAAAATGGAAAAAAAAGCGCTGATGGTTTTATTGCATCTATCAGAGGTGAGTGCATACCATCAGACGGAGGAGAAGCGCATATCACATCTCGAGAGCAATGTAATAATCAGAAATGTAGCCATTAAACACTCAGCAGGGGTGCAGGACTGAGAGCTTTCATATTCAGACTGGAGTCAGTTTTTAAAAATATTTCGTGAAGCAGTCTGCTGAATGCAGCAATAAATGTTTCAAAAAGTAGTGTTCTACATGGGTCACATGACCTCACTATTATGTTGCATGTTTAATTCAGCAGAAAACTGTGTCCCACAATCCAATCCACTGAATTTGGCTCATTACGGTCAAAAAAACAAGTTGTAAATAAAACAAAGATTACTGGTGTACGTTTTACAAGATTTATTTGTGTTACTTGCCATTTCTGTGCAATAATGTGAGAAAATTACTATGAATTTCTGAGTGAAAACTGTTTTAAAGTAATTTTACACTAATTTTTTTTCAGTGTACTGACAAAACTGAACATATTTGTATATACAGTTAGATTAAAATGTAAAATAAACATATTTCTGATATGATCACTCAATACCACTCGCCGTATTAAACTTGCAATATCATAAAGCAACTATCTAGCACACTAGTGTTTGAAGAGTTTGCCACTGCACACTTTCACACTTTATTTTGATGGTCCCTTTTGAACAGTTTGTTGACTTTAAGTAATATTGCAACTATGTCAACTATCTCTCATTAGAGACTATGATAAGTATACTTATTACTTAAAGGGATACTCCACTTTTTTTGGAAATAGGCTCATTTTTGAATCCATTCAGCCGAACTCTGGGTCTGGCGGTACCACTTTTAGCATAGCTTAGCATAATGAATTGAACCGGACAAGACCATTAGCATCTCTCTCAAAAAAATGACCAAAGAGTTTCAAGTAATGATATGACGCAGCGCCTGAAAATAGTCCCCAGCTCGGTAGGCTATAGGGTCGACTATTTTCAGGCGCTGCGTCATATCATTACGCCTGCTGGACTCATGGTACGGCAGCAAAGTTTCTTGATTATTACGCAGGAATGAGAGTATAGTTCCTAGCCATATCAGCCTAGAAAATCGCAACTTTTCATTTTCCGTCGGTCTTAGTACACGATGTAACTACAGAAGAGTCAAGTTTTAAATAGGAAAAATATCGAAACTCTTTGGTCATTTTTTTTAGAGAGATGCTAATGGTCCTGTCCGATTCAATGATCTATGCTAAGCTATGCTAAAAGTGGTACCGCCAGACCTGGAGATCGGCTGAATGGATTCGAAAACGGTAAAACTCAACTGTTTAACTCTGGGGGAGTTGTAAAATGAGCCTATTTCCCAAAAAAGTGGAGTATCCTTTTAAGTATTAGATAAGCATTACTTACTAATAAGTAGACTATCTGCTTAATATCTTTACTGTGATGCTCCCCCAACAGACATTCTCCTGACTATCAGTAACTTTGCAACTACATGTCAACTTATTCTAACCCTAACCCTACAGTCTACTAATCCTCTACTAATCCTCTAATGAGAGTTAGTAGATATGTAGGTGTAACGTTATACTTATAGTCAACAGAATGTGTCAATGGAGGAGAGGCTTCACTACACTGGATAAACCGGTTTTGTGATATAGCTTATCATTTAATGAATCTGAAGCCCATTGGCTAATCTTCAGACATGTTTGCTCTTAAACATTCATTATGGATTGATCTAATTTTAGAGTTTACACCAGGAAAAAATGCTGTTTTATATAAGAAGTCACAGACAAGTATGATTTACGGCACTTCTCATTCATTTCTATGGTATTCGCAAACAGTGATTGACTGTCGCACAACTCTGAATGAGATTCAATGACGTCAAGGCTGTAATGTGATTGGCTATCAACACTGAAAAAAATTATTCGTTGAATTTAATAAAAAAAAATATCGTAAGTGGTTGCACACAATTGATTTTAGCTACATTTAAACAAATGCATTAAGTTGAACTTAATCAATTTTAGTTCAACTTAATGCATTTGTTTAAATGTAGCTCAAATCAATTGTGTGCAATCACTTACGATACATTTTTTTATTAAATTCAACGAATCATTTTTTTCAGTGAAGGCTCACGTGATCCGAATTAGCTGCGTTCTCCAATGGTAGAGCCACGGGCCCTCATATCTCCCCATAATAAGACCATCTCTGCTGTTTCATATATGAAAACTTTAGGCATGCATGTTTTTATGAATATCTAATGGAGGAGAAATCTAGTTATCTCGGAAATGAAGTATATTCATTTAGCATTTTAATACAATTTTGTGTAAAACTGGAAACATGATCAAAATTCAAAAAGGATTCATTCATTCGTCATGACAAAGTCAAGTACATTGCAATTCTATGATTGGGTCTGCTAAATTGACACAGTGTGTTTCTGTTCTGCACACAATTTTGCAAATCCATCATGCATACACAAATTGTGCACACCATGCATGGTATACACACTGCAAAAAAAAAGTATGTGTAATATGGCATCATTCCAAACAACCAAAGAGAGAATTTGCATGTGCAAAGAACTATGTGCATGAGTTTGATGAGCCTATAGGAGATGCATGTTGTTAATAGATTTAATTAGGCTAATTTACTCCCACAGAAATAAGCCAAATTACAGACATGCACTATCTGATGTGTGTTGGCCTCGATTCGGCCGTGATTGTATTTGGATGCAGTTAAAGGCTGATGACCGGACGCCCCTTTCCCACACCAACACATACCTGCCTATTGGCTGCAAAAATAATTAGCCACTTAGTATGCAAATGAGCGTCACAAAGCATGACCTTTCAAAAGCAGGAATGTAAATGTCTTGTTTCAAATCAGTCCCTTTGCAAATTAATGAAGGAGCAGTTTGGGTTTGTCTGCCGTTCTTTTGGTTTGTTTTGGTTTGTTTGCCAATCAAATTCAGTGTATCAATGCGGCACAGAACGGAGGGAAAACTCTAAATTACATGCTACACAGGCAACCTGCCAATTTGAGTCTTGAAAATCATATCAAGGCATAATACCGCAGCTGCAGTGTGAGCGTGTCATGCGCAAACCCGTTTACTGTGCCACAAAACAGGACTCTTTCTGCTTGCACGAAGAGTGTAAGCTACGTCAAGGTGCATGAAACACTCAATTATATCTGCACCAATACAAAAATCTATTGTGCTTTACAGCAAAAATGACGTTTTTGATGTATTGTGTTTTTGAGACACCGGTTTGCAAGTTTAGCTGGTTTAAACGCCCGTCGGCCCCCAGTTATTGGAACTTCAGTTCATTTGGTGCTGATGGATGTTTTTCTGTCATAACGGCATTTGATCACCCATACACTGACTAATTAGCTACAATGATTGATATTTGGTGCAGTGGAAGTTTCTCCGCTCTGCTGCAAACGGATGAGCTGCCTTTATCACAGACACACAGTGTTTGTCAAGGACAGCACAGCTAATTGTTGGTTTCTACAGCGCGCTGACATTGAATGAGTATTGAGATGGCTCATTGTGTATCGCTGCTTGTTGTTGGTATTTACAATAAAACTATCAAAATATGTATTGAACCGTGGAGCTAATGTGATTATAATTAATCATGAGTGGTTTCATATTATTTAGCTGATGCCGACACACAGTGCAGGGTCACTCTGGTTTGGAGTGGTTACAAATCAGTCCTTGAGGGAGTTTGACGCTTCAACCATTTAGTTGTTCAGATTTGTAACCCCTATGCTGCTGTCAAACTCAAAATTAGGCCACTTGTTTGGAGTTGTCCACATTGTTCCACCAATAAACCAATAAATTGCTGTCTAATGAAAGTGGAAAGGCACATTTCAAGCACAATAAGTACCGTGTTGATAACATGGTGCAGTGATAGTATCAGATTTACAATTAATAAGGGTTTGCTGAACATCTATATAGGCTCGTCAGATTTAGTTGTAACAACTTACCTCAATGTAGTGTGACAACAAGCCCCAATAGTGGTCAATGTGAAGGCTATTCAATGAGCTCAATCTTTTACACTGCAATAAAGGTTAAAATGTTCAATATCTTTTTTTTTTTTCGTTTGTTTTTTTAAGTCAACATTTTAATTTTTTTAACAGAAACTGGGATATGAAAAATAAACTAGCGTCATTGTAGGCTACATACATAAAGTGCCTTGCAGTAGCCTATGAGGTAGCCTACAGTGTGGAAATCATTCGGTATCCTGGGTATATATTAAGATAGGAGATCAGGGTAAAATTTAATCATATAATAATAATTCGTTACATTTTTATAAGGCTAAACATAATTAATTACTGTACCATGGCTCCACCACAGTACTTTTCAACGAATCATCAGAGTACCTGAGCACAAAAACACGTCGCAAAACGTGTTTCAGGGTGGATTTCCTGTCTTTAATCGACGTGGGATCCTTCAGAAGGGCTCATTTTGACTGATTACAGCCGAAAATAAAAAAAACAGGGCACACAGACAGATACACACGTACACAAACTAAGCGCGCGCTACCGAGAGAATCAGTAGTCTGGGAAGTACGATTCATTTTATCGAATCGGTTCGCTCAGATGATGACTCGTTTCAATGAACCTCCATTCTCAGATTGTTTTGATCACTCAAGGGGATCCTATAGAAGTCCGTTGCAGGCTACCTTTGATTTTTCTTGTCATTTAGCGAGGAGATTTCGGTTAGGGTACATATTGGGTCATTTCTGTACCGTTACGTGCCTAAAACATGAGCAAAAAAAAGGGAAAATCCTTCTTAAATTGGTGATTCGGAAATTCATCTTAAAGGGATAGTTCACCAAAAAATGAAAATTCTGTCATCATTTACTCACGCTCAAGTTTCTCAAAACCTGTATGAAGGAATGTGTTGCCAAACAGTTGATTGGACCCTATTATTGAAATAACATATTTTGTGTCAGTTCAACAGAAGAAAGAAATTCATACAGGTTAGGAAAAACTTGAGGGTGAGTAGCCTAAATGAGGACAACATCATTTTTGGGTGAACTGTCCCTTCAAACTTGTGCAAACAGGTGTTTCACCAGCTTGTCACCATGGTCCAAAACATGTTTAGGATTTAGATCATGCGGATTGTTGTAAGGGTTCAGAAGCATTGTTCCTAATATTATTATTAAAACATTTGTTTTCCCCACAGGCACAGCACAGTAATCGGCTCGGCTGAATCACTAAAAAAGAATCGGCTCAAAAGAACCAATTTCGCTCGCGATTCGGACTCCACTACCACGGAGCGATCGAACCCCTCCCAGTTACTCCCGTGGTTCTTGCCACTAACATCAGACAACAATCTCCAAATATGCGCGAGCTCACATGAAATAACAACCGAGAGCGTCACATCATATATGTTGAATGATTCCCCGAGGATGTGAGAGTCACGGATGCGGCGATCGATGAGTGTTTCTGTCGCAGGTAAGAGACAAACGCATGTCGCCTGTTGCTCAGCCACACATAAACACACATGATTGAGAGAGACTGACACGCATTCATCTGTGTCACATATGCATTTTGCATGCTGAGAATAGGCCAACACGCGTGTGTTTGATATAAAATAAGCGAATTGTATCCTACATGCGTCAGCTGGTGTTTGTTTGTGAGTGAATTATTGCAGGCGCTTCAGAAGATATGCGCCTTTTCAATAGCAATTGACAGATCATTGATTGCAGTTTTCATTTGCGGCGCAACTGACATTTCTGATTTATTTAAGCCAGCCAGGCATGAGCAACTTATTTGCAGTTATTGCTTCATCTCTCATAATGGGACTAATAATCATGTTTAATGAATGCAGTCATGCTTCACATTGATTAGGGTGTGGAGAGTGAGAGCCTCGGCTGTAATCTGTGAGATCACTCTTCACTGCTTTACAAGTCGAGAAAAGTTATTTTCAGCGCTTAGCTTTCTGGTTTAGACCTGCCTTCGAGTGCTTCTGATGCTGTCTCTGCTCGTGAAATTGCTAGAAGAAGGTGATGTTCCCTTTGATCGCACCGGAAGGGTCAGATTTCAGGATTAATTCAGGGATAATGCATTGGATCAAAGCTCTGCTTCTGCTCATATCTGATTGGATTATTATCACATTTGACACGAAAGCCAGATTCAAGATCTGCTGTTTATTCTGAGCAAAAATGATCTCATATGATGCTTTTAAAACACATATTTTACCCTCTGTGCTGCAAGATCTCCTTATTTTAATGCTTCTGTCAAACCCAGTGAGGAGGAAAATGCTTGCATGCATAAAATGCATCAATAGAAATATCCATACAATTTGTCCATCAGACTTCTAAGTCAATTACTAAAGTATAAAATATCAGCCACGATAACCAAACGTTATTTTTGCACATATTCAAAGCTTTATTGAATAAAATGAATGATGGCAAGTGCATCGCCATTAGGATTTCTTTCCCCCAGCTCCATAATCTTCACATTATGAACTTTAATGTGTTATGATGATGGCAATGGTAATGATGGTAAAAGCTTCACAATCTGTTTTACTTTAATTTGAGCTGTGAGCCTGTGACGTAGAGCCAAGCTCTGCCTGATAATAATCTGCATCAATGTGTTTTAATATTAAAACCGGATGTCAGTCTAATTATGACTCTTCCATTCATGATGAGCAGGGTCTGTATTCGTTCTGGTGATGCCAACAGCAATATAATTTCTTCTTATTAACCATGTAGTAAAATATCTAAACATCCTTAGAAGAAAATAGATGTATAGAAGCAAATTGCATGAAATATTACGACTTGTTTTAAGAGAATGCATCAATTATTAAATGTTTAAAGTCAGCATGACATTAAAAATCAACCTATCTATTTTCTAAATGCATGTTATTGAATGTTTCATCGTTTTTTATTTGACCTCATACTTTTTTAGTTGAAATGTCAAAACTGGATAATATTGTGAAATAGTCTTCTCACCCGCCCGCCCCTTTACTATTGGTCATTTTAACGGGAAAATATATAACAATGCTAACAGTGAAACAACTATATTTTAAATTCTATTTAATAATATAATACATATATTGTAAATTATCTGAATATTTTTTGTAATTTAAAAATATATGTAATTTTATTTTTTATTTTCATAGATTTTTAATATAACTATATTTAGGTGTAAAAAGTGTGAATCACCTTATGAATTTCCTTTACTATAACTATATATGTATTAGCTATATTATTTGAAATGGTATTTATTTTTGGTCATTTAACATTATATGCAATTTTAATATAATCATACTGTAATATACACTGCCCAGTCATAAAAAAAGTTTGGATTTAAATAGGCAAATGTTTAAGAGTCTATGACTGGATCATTATTGCAGTGATTATTATGTTTCTATCATGTTATATGTTTGATAACAGTTCTTCTAACACTGACTGATGGAGTGTGTAGCTTTTCATTTCTGAAACATGTAGGAAACACATCATGGCCATATTCCAGGATGCCAGTGAAGATTCATCAGACTCAGATTGTGAAAGAGTGATTGTGAGGAACATGAAGAATCATTTCCACACATGAGTCCAGATCTTAAAGATCTTAAGTGTTTGAGATGTTCTGGAGGAGACTTGATTGACGCAATCAATACAAGATTATGGTGATGTTATTTCCATCAAGAGGTGCATCTGTTTTTGGTCAAGATCTTGTGCTGACAATGCAAGAGTCATTATATGCTATTTTAATATATTCATATTTTAATATATTTTATTTAAATAAAACTATATTTTAGTAGTAAAAAGTGTGAATCAACTAGGCTACCTTTACCATAACTGTAAAATATATTTGATATTCCACAACTAGCATTTAAGATACAGCTTTTTTTTTCAATTATTATTATTATTTTTTTTCATATTCATAAACAAAAATAAGTAATTACATAAGGTCTAGCTTGGTTTAAGGTCTTGTAACTTTCTTAGATGGTAATCACAGGCCATAAACCTCAATCTATCAGATTTATCCATCCTGAAGAGTCATGTCAAAATAAAAATGTTCCTCCATAAGTAACTGCAGTTTACCGATATTATAACCGATATATTGGCCGATAAATATAAATCCAAATTTTAATATCATTTTTGAGAGTCTTACCATTAAATGTTTTGTCCCAAATACACAATATATAATATTCTCATTATAATTCTATGTAGCCAATATGACACTTGCTCTGCTCATGTTGCACTGAACCATATTTTCTTTTTATGAACTGATTCCAATCATATTTCAAGCAATTCAAAACCATCATTTCGAACAGTGCGCATCTGAAGTGTCTCAGCTGAAGGAAATAATCCATTAATTATCGGCTTTAATATATCGGACAAATTTTCTTATTGGGCCGATAACGTTAAAAATGAACATATATCTGCCGATACCGATATGGTGGCCGATATATCGTGCATCTCTAATGTTTAAACAACAAATGGAGATAGAGAGCCCAGATGTTTTATAAGTCAGCATGTAATTATGGAAGAATAAACCCACAACGTGTGACATTATATTATATTATATTCACATTTACTTGTATAGCGCTTTTCACAATACATATCGTTTCAAAGCTGCTTCGCAGAAAATGCATGAGTCCGCATTACAATTTAGAGTGATCAGTTATCAGAGGTGATATTTTATATTATATTATATTACATTAGCTGAGCTTACTACTTAATACACAAGCACAGCTTTATTGAAACATGCAGTTTCCTGGATGAGTAGTCATTTAAACATTGTTGCCATGGGCAACAGTCATTTTCCAGGAACATTTGACTTCTGAATGTCACGACTGACCAATCAGAATCATTCCAGAGAGCCATGCAATAATATCATGTATTTTTATTTATGATTCATCTAGAATTCGTCTCACCCGAATTTCAACATAAGTAGTTTGCTGTTGACAGCATATGAATGACACGTTGTTGGTTTTTTTTTTTCTCGTTTTCTGTAATGGCCTGTCAGAGTTGTAATAGTTTGCACCCAAACGCCTGAGATCTTCCATCATAGATCCCATGTGGCAGACGCACACACGCATTACATCAGCTGGACAGGCCTGGGATTCATTGAGTCAGTCCACACACTGGCTCCCAAGAGCCTACGACAACACACACACTCACGGAGCACGGCATGTCAGGACTCCTGGGATACTTATTTTTACATCACTATTGATTTATTTACTTACAAAAGGTCCAGATGTGCATGCCTCTGTAAATGAGTTCAGCTAATTCAGTCCGCTGTTAAATGTAGCGCACTCAGAAATGTGCAGGTGACACTTCCAGCTGCTATTATCTCTCAGCTTTTCACTTCTGTTGTTTACATCAATCCAGGCTTGGCGTCACGTATGTACAGTATGTGGCATGTGCTCTGTGTTAATGTGTGTTAATTATAGTTCTCCCTCCCCTCCTGAAAGACAACCGGTTCACAGTGTGTTAGGGGACCTTAACTGTGTTTGCAGTGTTGGTGAAGCTGCTTTGAGTCGTTGTAGTTTACAGTGGTGCTTGGATGTTTGTGAACCCTTTCGATTTTGCTATATTTCTGCATAAATATAACCCAAAACATCATCAGATGTTCACCAAAGTCCTAAAAGTAGACAACGGCTACGTTCAGATCTGCCTAAATCAGATTTTGTTTGCTTATATGTGACCCTGGACCACAAAAGCAGTCACATCAATTTTTTTAAATTGAGATTTATACATTGCATTGAATAAAGAGCTTTCCATTGATGTATGGTTTGTTAGGATAGGACAATATTTGTCCGAGATACGACTGTTGAAACCCTGAAATCGAAACATTGAGAAAATCTCCTTAAAGTTGTCCATTTATGTTGGCGATTGTGCTGCATTCACTCACAATAGTAAATGTTTTATATATTTACGGTAAGAAATTTACAGAATATCTTCATGGAACATGATCTTTACTTAATATCCTAATGATTTTTGGCATAAAAGAAAAATCTATAATTTTGACCCAAACAATGTATTGTTGGCTATTGCCACAAATATACCCGTGCGACTCGTCACTGGTTTTGTGATCCAGCGTCACATATGTGACTCAGATCTGTTTTTCTCATGACAGTGTGAACAAACCACATGTAATCTGATATTTTCTATTCTGATTTGTGCCACTTCCATATGTTAACCATATTAACCTTCGACCAATAGTGGATTTTTCCGATAACGATAACTAGGTTAGCCCACGCCGATAACCGATTGATCAACAAATAGTTTTTTTAAATGGATACTGAATGAAAACAAACATAAAATAGTGCTTAAGTTTATTTAAAAAACATTTTGAAATAGTACTGAACAATGAAAATGTACTGTACTTTTAAAATACAAAAAATATGAATATATTAATTATACCTTAATCATAGTGCATTAACTAATGTTAAGAGATACAACTATGAAATGTAAACATGTAGGCTCGCAGTGTGAACGGAGCCAAAGAGAACCCAACCCAAATATATACTTTGTCAAATTGTCAATTATTTATTGAGAAAAATGATCCAGTCATTGTCTTGCTGCATGAGCCACTTTCTCTTGAGCTTCAGTTCACAGACAGATGTCCTGACATTTTCCTTTAGAGTTCACTGGTATAAATCAGAATTCATTGTTCCATCAAAACCCAAACCATAATATCAGCACCAGCATGTTTCACAGAGGGGATCAGGTTATTATGCTGGAATGCAGGGTTTTTCTTTCTCCGAGCATAACACTTCTCATTTAAACCAAAAAGTCCTATTTTTGTCTCATCCGTCCACAAAACATTTTTACCAATAGCCCTCTGGCTTGTCCACATGATCTTTTTAGCAAACTGCAGACGGACAGCAATGTTCTTTTCGGAGAGAAGTTGCTTTCTCCGTGCACAGTGTGGTTGTGCAGTGTTCTTCTATGAACATTAACGTCAGCCAACGTGAGAGAGGCCTTTAGTTGCTTAGAAGTTACCCTGGGATCCTTTGTGACCTCGTGGACTATTGCACATCTTGCTTTTGGAGTGATTTTAGTTGATCGACCACTCCTGGGGAGGGTAGCAGTTGTCTTAAATTTCCTCTATTTGTGCTCAATCTGTCTGACTGGGGCCCTATCTTGCACCCAGCGCAACTGACTTTGTACACCGACGCATGTATCATTCCTATTTTGCACCCGACGCACAGCGGACTATTCCCTCCACAGACGCACGTCGGTAAATTAGGGAATGAACTTGCGCTCCCGGGGGCGGTTAAGCGAAAAGAGGAGGCGTGTTCCGGCGCAAACGTTCCCTGGTGCTATTTTGCAGTTTCAGAAAACAATTCCGCCACTGACCAGGAGAAACCTAGACTAAAGTCAGTGGTGCGTTATTCAGATGCTATTTTAAGGGCGCATGCTTGGCCATAATGTAGCGTGTGCACAACGCACATACACTTTGCTTCTCTCATCTACACACAGACGCAGCAGTTGCCATTTTATTTTTGCAAACCATACATAATTACAAGGAAAAATATTACCACACGAGGGAAATCATTGTGG
Source organism: Rutilus rutilus (assembly GCA_021464565.1). NCBI lineage: Eukaryota > Metazoa > Chordata > Actinopteri > Cypriniformes > Leuciscidae > Rutilus > Rutilus rutilus. Next base: position 4,503,169 of record JAJAQA010000013.1, read on the forward strand.
TGTCCATGAAGATGTGAAAAAATAGGCATAAATCTAGCTTACACATTTACCCAAATTATTATACGCCTGTTTAACCGAAGCTAGTTTGGGTGGGTTTCTCCATCCCCAATGTCACTTCTCTGTGTTTTACGGCCCTGACGAGAACGTCGGTCTCCTCGGCTGTGAACCGCTCCTGGCGTGCGTCTGGCAAATCCGCCGTTATAATAGCAATCCGCCATGGAACAAGCGCACCTGCTCTTAAAGGGAATGTGAGATGACGCTCTGATTGGTTTATTCACGTTACGCCCAAACCACACCTATGAATAATGAATCTACTTCAGACCAACCCATTTTAGATTTGCGTCCAAGATTTTCGCGTTTGATACTTGCATTGCAGATTGTTAAAATAGGGCCCGTGGAGTCAAAACTCTTTAGAATAGTTATAATTATAGTTTTCTAAACTTTTCTAGTCTGATGAGCAACAACAAGGTCCTCAAAAACCTCTTTTGTCCGTGCCATGATACACTTCCACAAACACGTGTTGTGAAGTTGATCCCTGTTCTTTAAATAGACGCTGACACAGGATTGTCAACACATTGACTGAAAACATCTAAGAATAGCCTAATTTTGCCTTCAAATGAACTGCTAATCAAGCTTCACGTACTTTTGCCACTCACAGATATGTAACATTGGATAATTTTCCTGAATAAATAAATGACCATATATTATTTTGTTATATGATTTAGGTCATATTTATGCAGAAATTCACAAACTTTCAAGCACCACTGTAAATGAGTTAAAACTGCAGTCAAGCTAATTGGTCTATTGAGCAGTAAAATATTTTGTTTAATTAATAAACCCTATATTGTGATAATGACTGATTAGGGCCCGAGCACCGATGGTGTGAGGACCCTCTTGGAATTGCTCCATTTATTTGCTGTTTTATCCCTTAGCTAACTGCACTGAAGCTATTTAAGGAGGGGAATGTTTTTATATATATATATATATATATATATATATATATATAGCAAATGATCATTTATTTGTACAATCAAAGCAGTATTTATCGGGCATAACAACAAAGGAGTGACACAATAAATTGAACAGATAAGTTTACACTAAATGCAACTAGAAAACTGTCTGTGACTATGAATCTTATTTTTGCATTCATGTAGTTTCAGATTTAAGTTCAATGTACAAAGTTTTAAGTGATTAATCACGATTTCTGTATGCAAACATTTACTCATTTATGCACAAAAGATTTTGCCCACTGTATAATAATAAAATTGGCCACTGTCCACAATAATAAGGCCCCCTGCATTCATTCAGCCTGCTTATGCATCATACATTAAATAACATCAATGTGAATTAAACAATTACTGTAAACACTAGGGATCCAACAATACAGGCTTTTTCAATGCCCGATATTTATAGAGCAAGGTGGCAAATATAATGTTGATACAGTGTATGTGTGTGGAGAGAAAGAGAAATGTGTGTGTGTGTGTGTGGACAAAAATGTTGCTTTTTGAAGGATCATTATGACACTGAAGACTGGATAATTGCTGCAGAAAATGCAATCACAGAAATAAATTACACATTCAAATACATTCAAATAGAAAACCATTTTAAATTGTAATAATATTTCACAATATTACTGTTTTTACTGTAGTTTTCTTATATAAAATACTTTCTTGTATAAAATACTTTGTATTTTTCAAATAAATGCATCCTTTGTGAGCAGAAGAGACTGAATTTTACATTTCGGAACAGTTAAATGAACAAAATACCACTTCTGTTAATTGATAATCTAAGAATGTTCAGATATCAACTGATTAATCGGCAGATATCGCAGTCTTTCTTTAGTTAGCCTCATATCACTTAGTGTTGCACTGCTGTGAGTTTTTCTGACAGGCCTCTCAGACAGAGAGGTTCTGTATGTACTGAGTAATGGAGAAAGGTGTCATTCCGACCCATAAATTATCTGGTCTCCTTCACTGTGTCTTCTCCCTCCGCAGGCTCAAACAGACGATGAGAGTTGACGAGACCCACGGATCTTGGTGACGACGCGGTCCCGCTATGGGGCTCCCGTGAACGGCCCTGGCGTCGAGTATGTTGACTGCCTGTCAGCATGACGCCGTTGGACCTGTGGCTTTCGCGCTCCATCCCCATGTGTCTGCTCCTGCAAAGCCTGGTGCTCATGGTCCTGTGCTTCCCGTCTGCCAGCACCTGTCCCAAGGGTTGCACCTGCCAGCGGTCCGAAAGCCCTCCACACGGCCTCAACGTCACCTGTAGTCTTTCACGCTTGAAGGAGATCCCGCCCGACGTCCCGCCGGAAACCCAGCTCCTGCAACTAGACAGAAACCACATATCTCTGGTGCCCGATCGCATATTTCACGGTTTGAGGATGCTCCGGAGGCTCAATCTATCTCACAATGCCGTGGAAACCCTCGGCGAGGGGGCGTTCGTTGGGTTAGAGGGATCTCTTGAAGTGCTGGACTTGTCTCATAACCGCATCACTAGCGTGCACAAGGAGGCGTTCGCGCGGTTGAAGGCGCGAGTGGTGGTGGACAACAACCCTTGGCATTGCGATTGCGCCTTACAGCAAGCGTTGGGCGGTATGGCACACAACCACGAGGCCGCCACGCACGTGCTGTGCCGTAGTTCGGAGCTGAGAGACCAGGAGGGCCAGCCGTTCCTGGCCGTGGACGCGGACTTGTGCAACCTAGCCAAGCGGACCACCGACTACGCCATGTTGGTGACCATGTTTGGCTGGTTTGCAATGGTTATCTCTTACGTTGTGTACTATGTACGGCAGAACCAAGAAGACGCCAGACGACACCTCGAGTACTTAAAATCGCTTCCCAGCAAGCCCAAGAAACCGGACGAACCGGAGGACATCAGCACGGTCGTGTGATGGCGCAAAGATTGCGCGATACCAGAGACTAAAGGCCCGTTCACACCAAGGACGATAAAGCTTTAATAATCTTTTCTGATTCTGTGAGAATAGTGAAATCCACACCACGGCTATAACGATAACAACACAGAAGAAAGATATCGTTTAGGGATGCACGATATATATCGGCCAACATATCGGTATCGGCCGATAAATGCTCATTTTTAATGCTATCGTTAGGGGATTATTTCCTTCAGCTGAGACAGTTCAGATGCGCACTGTTCAACATGATGGTTTTAAATTGCTTGAAATATGATTGGAAAACGCTTAAAAAAAAGGAAAATATGGTGAAGCGCAAGTGTGTCATATCGGCTACATAGAACATGAGAACATTATAATTGTGTGTTTGGGACATGGATTTTAATGTTGAGACTTTTTTGTTTTTTTAATCAGGCTCTCAAAAACTATATCAAAATATGGATTTAGATTTATCGGCCAATATATCGGTTATCGGCTTTCAAATATAATGAATTATCGGTTATCGGTTTTGGGCAATATCGGTGCATCCCTAATTGGAATTGGGAATCGTTGGAATCACTTGCTGAATTTTTTTTTTTTCAGCTGATGATGGATAAAAACATTGACAGCCAATCAGAATCCAGAGCTTGAGCATTTAAAGTGACAGACGACAAAACTGCAGTGCGTGCGTATAATAAACAGAATGTCATCAAGCGTTGGTGTGCACGCTAACACAGTTATCGCTCTTCGTGTGAACGGCCCTTAAACCAGGATGTTGATTATTGTGACGCGAATCGTAAATGTCGTCTAGCGTACTACACCTGTCTTCTCTTTTTCGAATGTGCTTTCCTGTTTCTGAGTATGTATTTAGAATAATTTGTAATAACTTCCAACTCTGTGTCCTTACGAGAGAGACAAAGAGAGAGAGAGAGAGTCTTTTAAAAGCGACGTCAAGGTGGCATTAAAACAATCGTAAAGTCGTCCTTTAAATGTGGTCCAGTCCCACCTTTTAGAGCGAGAACTTGTCTTCAGGCACATTGACACGAGTCATTTTCTATTTTAACTAGTCAGTTGGAACAGATCGTCGATCGCTGAGAGGCGATAATGATCAGTACAGGTATTTTGAGAACTCAAATCTCAGGTGCAAATGTTGATAGACTCCAATGATTTGTAAAAACCCTACGATGTTTTGATGCTACCTAGTTTTATAAGACAATCGCGAGTCATTTTAAAACCTTTAAAAAAACGGTGTGGCATGCCCTTTATTAGTGAACCTCGGGCTCGATGCGGGACATTTCTTCCAAAGTTCTGAAACTATTATTGTGTTCCTCTGCATTTTTAGCTTGTCTTTTTGTTTGTTGCGTTAAAACTCGTCCACATTAAATCGTGAGTCGTAGAGCACGGCAGTGCTGGTGTGGTGCTTGTCACGTGATTCTCGCAAAAGTAGTCGATACCTCCATTCGAGTCTTTTGTCGGTAACTTTACTTGTGAGACTCTTTGTCGATGTCGTAACTCACCGTGCGTAAAAAGAGGCTCCCGAGCCCCATGTGAGTCCTCGTGTGACATGAGATGGCCAGTTTGTTTTCGTATAAACGTCAGGTCCCATCCCTGAAACCAAACTCTGACTCGACTTCTGGTGTCCTGGAAGTATATAGGGACGTCGGCCTCCCCCGGCGCTGTTGCGGCACAGCCACCAGCACTCATTATTGTGTGTGTGTGTACAGTAATTCTGGCTGGTCGTGAGCAGAAAATTATAGCTGTCACTCTATTACTGGCCTCATTCTTACGGCTGACTGCTGAGCCCAGCAAAGCAAAGCCCCGGGGAGAGCTAGAGGACAGAAAGACGGCAGGAGAAGAGAGGAGATGGAAAACAGGAGGAAATCAGGGCCCTTAGGAAGACGGATTCTGGTGGTGCCGTAGTATAGTAAGTTTCAGATGCCTTTCATATATCATTGCATTCACCTGATCCAAGGATACTGTGGTATTTCCATGATGTCCACAAGTTGTTAATACCATAGTTAAATGGTATTATGATGGATGCAACCATGTATATTCAAGATTGGGGGAACCAAATGTAAACTGTAATGTATTGATCATTGGGGAACTGCCAATCAGAATATATTAGTACCATGTCCACAAATTGGAAATACTACGGTAGTTTTGTGAGTGTCGTTTCTTTATTGTGACTTCTTTGTTGTGTATCCAGTGAAGTTCTTTTTTAACGAAACTTTTTAAACGGTAATTAAATTCCAAGGTTGGTGCCGTTATAATAATGACGTTTGGTCGTGGCTTCAACATCGGTTTCATCGGAGAACCTTTAGAAGAACATTAGGAGAACGCTTACCCGACTTCACTGTAGATAAAAGAGCTTGGTCGTTTGCGTAGGAAGGTACCTGAAATCCCTTTAAAGAATCGTGTTTTTGAATGTACTTATCTAGTCTTTTGCCTTGTCTAACTGCGGTTGTTCTACACGCTGTATTGTGCTGGGAAAGAAAGCTGATTCTCAATGCAGACTCCACAGTGAAGCACGCTGTAGCCAAGGACACGGGGGGAGATTTTCTAAGTGCCTGAAATACTCGTCTATATAAGTCTCTCATTCTTCCAGCTAACGATAACTTTGCTTTGAAGCGTTTCGTTCGGACTCGAGTCTTACTCGGGGTATGTCTTTACTGCACAAAGGTATTGGGAAAACAAATTAAGTTAGCGAGTCTTTTAGAGCGGCACTGATGCGTGATGTTTTCTTAAGGCCCTTTCACATGATTCATGTCACGGCTTCAATGCGTCGTGCAATGCTTTGGCCTCCAGGGCGATTTTACAAGGCTGCTAAGTGGCAAAAAGTGTGAAAATAAGTAATGAAAATATCTGATCTTAGAACAGGGAGTCCTAGCAATTGCTTGGATGTATTGGACAAAGAAATCAAAGACTTATCTAACTTTCACTCTGAATGTCATTTCATCATTTTTTCTAGATGATGTTCGAGATGCACATTATTCTCTCTTCTGATTTTTATTTCCAACTCTCTGTTCTTTCCGAAAGGTCAGCGACAAGTTAAGTTTGACATCCGCAATGTAAATGTGAGATTTGGTCTTCATCAAACTCAAGTTTCAGGACATTTTCTTGCCCAGCTGATTCTGCATTGTCACTCAATATTAAGCTCCACACATTAAACATCAAATACAATCTGATCGCCTGTGATTGTGTCACATTGCAAAGCATTTCTGCATTCATTGAGGCCATAAAATGACTTTATTTGACTCACCTGATGTTCTGCTGGATCATGCATCTTACGTTGGGGAATCGGACGTGAATCATGTGAAGGGGCTTTTATTGGAAGAAGATTAGAGGCATGTGTTTCTTCCTCTGTTATGTTTATTTTTATTTTCTTTAAGTAATTTCTTCATCTTTGTGTACCATGTTTTGGCTTGGTATACATGATACTGACTTATGCTCAAAAAAAGCGACATACCTTGACGACGTACAACTGGAGGAGGACCAATGGTGCATCACATTGTAAATGCATGATGTAGAGAAAATGAAATAAAAGATTCATTCACACTGTTCCTGGTATCATTTCTTTCACCTCTGCTCAAAAACTTAGTGAGCTGCCTACTTAGGCGTTATTTTAAGGTGCTAAAAGATAGACGGGCATGTAAGAGATGGACGGCAGCTCAGTAGGTTTTTGGAAAAGCATGCTTGTCTGTGAATGGTGCATGTGTTTTTTAGTATTAACGATTGTACATCTCATTAAAATTTAACCAACACACAAGCCAACAATATCAACAAAAACATGTTCAATATTTATTTCTCTTTCAAGCATGCATGGTGTCAGATTTGCATCTAGTGGCAATTCTCTGGCACTGAGATGCAAAGTATAGAGAGTCATGAATAAAAAAACAAGGGCCGAATTCTGACAAGAGGCCAAACCTGAGATGATTGAAATGAAAACAAAAGGTTTGAAGGGAGACGAAACACGGTTTGTCATGGGTTCTGTGAAATCTCTGACACTGACATCTGTTGTCCTTTTTCATCTGAAGTGCGGACGGACGCCTGTCATTGCGCCGCGTCTAAAACAGGACCGCAAATTGGATCTATTTTAATGCGGTTTAAGCTGAGACAAGTTGAGCCTTATGATGAGCTTCATTCATCCACACATTCGGATCCTTCGGAGGATGTTGAGTTTAAGAAATAATTATACGGATTTTAAGTGGATTTAATAATTTGGTCTGCAATATACAGGTGCTGGTCATAAAATTCGAATATCATCAAAAAGTTGATTTATTTCAAGAATTCAACTTAACAGGTGAAACTAATATATATTATATAGACTCATTACATGCAAAGTGAGATATTTCAAGCCTTTATTTGTTATAATTTTACAGCTTATGAAACCCACAAAATCAAAATCCCAGAAAATTTGAATATTATATGAAATCACACAGTAATTACACAGTGATACCATGGTCATTGAACCAGGTTTGGGTTCTTTTGGCAGTGTGGGCAGGTGCAAATCCTGCTGGAAAATGAAGGAAGCATGAAGTGCTCTGAAAATGTCCTGGTAGACGGCTGCGTTGACTCTGGATTTAATAAAGCACAGTGGACCAAAGTCCTCTTTTCTGATGAGAGCAAATTTTGCATCTCATTTGGAAACCAAGGTCCCAGAGTCTGGAGGAAGAATGGAGAGGCACACAATCCAAGATGCTTGAAGTCCAGTGTGAAGTTTCCACAGTCTGTGTTGGTCATCGGCTGGTGTTGGTCCACTCAACGCAGCCGTCTACCAGGACATGTCCAGAGCACTTCATGCTTCCTTCAGCAAGACAAGCTTTATGGAGATGCTGACTTCATTTTCCAGCAGGATTTGCACCTGCCCACACTGCCAAAAGAACCAAAACCTGGTTCAATGACCATGGTATCACTGTGTAATTACTGTGTGATTTCATGTAATATTCTAATTTTCTGGGATTTTGATTTCGTGGGTTTCATAAGCTGTAAAATTATAACAAATAAGGGCTTGAAATATCTCACTTTGCATGTAATGAGTCTATATAATATATTAGTTTCACCTGTTAAGTTGAATTCTTGAAATAAATCAACTTTTTGATGATATTCTAATTCTATGACCAGCACCTGTACAGCAGTATCCAGCTACAAATTAGCTTTAAAATATAGTAAACTAAAAAAAAACTTTTGTTACTTGAAATAAAATAAGCATCGACAAATATATATATCTGCTTTAAAAGGCTGAAACTAGGATTAGATTAAAAGCATCAGAGCAAGTTGAAGACAAACGACACTTGCTTTTGAAATGTTTTCTTTTGGTTAATGCAACAGTATTCGCTGTTATATCGAAAGTCTTCACAGATATATTTATATTTAATTTCTTCATCAATTGATGCATATTTATCACCTTGGATGTTATTGCATTTTCAGACTTTCAATATTTGAGGATTATGAGAGTAATGATGAAAACGGTATTCGGTGCTGCAGCTTCTGTGCTTAAGTGAAATGCTAAATCAAACCGCATCTAATTCAAGACAAGCTAAAAAAATTAATAACTCCCAAGGGCGAATGTTTTAGAAACAAAAGCACTCAAAAACTTGAGCAATTTAGAGCAATTTTGTGAAAACATTGACAGGTCGACACGTCCTCGCAGGAACAGGCGAATCCTCAAGCATACAGTCATTAAACAGAAAATCTAGCTCCAGTTTATACTGGATTAAAAGTTTATAGTTAAACATATAAACACTGATTTCTATGGAAGCGAACAAAACAGCGTAAAGCACATTTTGAAAGTAACTTGGTGCTTCAAATAAGGATTGTATGATTACATTGTTACACCTCTGGCAACAAGTGATTGTTAAAGATGTATTTGTCATTGAATCATTCATTCAAAAAAGCGTTGATTCATCCAGTAATGAAACGAGTGAGTCATTGAATCATTCATTCAAACTGATATTTTTTTATTAATTCATTCAGATTAATTAAACATTTTAAATGGCAGCAATTTACATTTTGCCAGAACCTCTAAATTACATGTTATTTTGTTTAGTTGTCTGTTCAGAATCGTGATCTCTGTCTGAAACAAAAACCAAAAATCATGATTCTCAATTTACCCAGAAACGTTCAGGCTGCATGCACAGAAAAAATAAAAAGGTTCAATGGGATATATATATATATATAGAACCCTATGGTTCTTCACTCAATTTTAAAGAACCTTTTATTCCTAAAGGAAAAATGTCTAAAATGATTGCAAAATACTGTCATGTTTAATGAGTTATTTCGACTTATTTCTAGTTTCGAGCTGCTTATTCATACAAATTAATTAAAATAGAAAATTAAATAAATCAAAATGATTTTAAAATAAATGCATGACTTTATCCCATGATGCAATGCCTATAAGGTTCTAGTGCCTAACAGAACCCTAGAGAACCTTTTCTTCAAAGCTTTCTGTGAATTCTACAGCAAACAAACACACGACTGGCTCTTTAAGCTTTACCTGCCATCTTTATCATATATTCATGTGCATGTCTGCTGTAATATCTCTGATATTATTATATCTGCTTACTGTACTGTTACAGCTTTTTTTAAGGCAGGACAGTTACATTTTGTATTTTCTTTACCATGTGCTTTTTGCAATGGCTTTGCCCAATAACCCGTCCTTATATGTTCATGTCGTTCATTATATCCTCTTGGATGAATGTCTGCTTTGGTGCACATGTTTAGTAGGCCTATTGCGATCAGGCCCGGACATGTTCACATTTAATTATTTGCACGTCTTTGAACGCTCCAAAGACAGTCCCTGTGGATTCTGGAAGTCCGTTTGCCTGTTCTATAAATATGAAGAGACAGTTGAGCCCTCGCTGAGACGACGCTTTGTTGTTTCCTCCTACTGTGGAGCCGTAACTTATGTGTTTTGGGACACAGATTATTGTGTCCCAAATGCAATAAACATGAAATAAAAGCACCGTTCATATGTGATACATGCCCTCCAGAGAAATCTAGTTTATGGTACCATATTTTCCTGTGGAGTGGAATCATTATATCTTATCTTAGAGGTCATAATGCATCTCACAAACAGCGTTTGTAATGAAAATGTGCACAAAAGATTGGCGGATGCCATCAAATGATGACCATGAAAATGTTATTGCATACAGTTTATCAAGAGATGTTTCTTTTAATATTTCAAGAATCAAATGTGTGAGATCTCATTCTCATTTGATATGTGTTCAGATCTGCGTCGTTTATTTATAGGTAGGCTACTAATTAACAGATATTTGGTATATTAGTTTCATTTTAGTGAATCAGTTCAAACGGTCCGTTTCAATGAACCGTTCTCTAGGTCTCCGTGAAGTGAGTCGATTCATTGATTCGAAACTTAGACCTTAGGAGAATCCGATGAGAAATATTTGAGATCTCTGACTTTTGATATACTCTCAAATCTGATCCTATTCATTATATTTTAATAGTGTTAGTCCAAACTGTCCATTTCAATTCAAAACCGTGATTAAAAGATTAATTTGCATTATTTTTTAACTCAGGTCTCCGTGTGGTGAATCGATTCAAAAACTCTGATTCAGAAATAGAATTCCTCAGGAGAATCTGAGGAGAAATGTTTGATTGCTGACATGAGCGCAGATTCCACGTTGCTGTAGCTGATTCCTTTGAGTCGAATGTGGGATCCCGAGAGCCAGGAGACCCGAGCAAAACCCAATTGCTTTCTCTGAGATAATCTTAATTCTGATTTTCTTTTATTTGAGGTGCAACGAGGTGAATCGCCTCTATATTCCCCAGGTGTTCATGGCCTCTGATCACTCATAGCCGAACAAACCCCTTCACGATTGAATAAAACGGAAGGATTAATGCTGAAGCTCGTCTGACTCGTGCGACATTAACAATAAAATCCGATTAAAAAAGCTCATATTGATCGCGCGGCGAGGCGAGGATTTACTCTCTTATTAAACAATTAATCTAATGACAGCGAAAGCACAATAGCCCATCTCACTCCAGAATGACTGTTTGATTTGTGAAATGAAGCCAGTGAGTAGGCTATGTGTGAGAGTGTGTGTATGCTAATGAAGCGTTTGAGTAAAGCACACTCCTCATTCTCATGCACAGCATCCGGAACATTCCGCTAATGAGAAAAACTCTTTCCAAATAAAGCCGTGAGGAAATGTGGAAAACACTTCTAGTGCTCCTGCAAGAAAATGTGATTTTTCTATTCAGAATCACATTGGCATCATTTACTTGCATTATTCCACACTCAAATGTTGTCCTTCTTACAGTGTGACATAATAATAATGACAAGATGTTCATTGCTGTATGTGTGAAGCTGTTTGTTCAGAGAGGATTGTGTATTTGCACACAGAAAGCCGTCGCACAGACTGTGAGGCGATAAGGAGGGTCTTTGAGAAATGTGTGAATTCGCATTGATGAAAGCAGAATCTTCCTCTATTGTGTGTCCGAAGACTCGTGATGCCAACAAAGAAAAGTCTGATAGAAACCAGTCTGACTTTAGTGAGCAGAAATCTGAGCTCATTCCCCATCAGTTTAATCTGAGCTATAATTAGGATAAAACTAACATGATCCGCCAGAACTTTCAGTGTTATTGTGATGCATTTAATGTTGGATGATATATGGAATATTCACAGTGTATTCACAATAATTTTGTCATGCGTTATAAAATTTTACCACATTGACAATATTATATATTAATGTTTTTTATTT
>JAJAQA010000013.1:4519779-4684779 GCA_021464565.1 Rutilus rutilus
GTTTTGTTATTTAAATATATGTCTAAATAGTTTTTATTAATTGTTATTTCAGTTTTAGTTAGTTTAGTTCATCAAGTTACACTAAATAACAATGAAAAACTCTGCCTTGGCAATTGAAATAAAATAAGCTTAAGTCACAGCGTCAATGTATATTTTATTTTATTTTATATCAGGTAACGAAAATGTTTACGTTGAGTATTTACGTTTTATTTAAGTGTCAACCTCACATGTTTCTGCTCAAATAACTTCGGAGAAATGAAATAGACATAAACATGTTCATACAGTAATGCATTAATATGGAGCAGTTCAGGTTATCTGATGAGAAATGTTTGAGTTTACACTGAGATCATCACTGACTCAATCTTTTCTGGATTTACTCCTGAAAGCCTCTCTTTCATTATCATTCTAACAACTGAGATACAATAGAGATCTCTTTAATGATGCCTGTCCTATAGAATGCAATATAATGTTATTTCTGAGATCGTGAGGTCACGTGACAGCAGTTTGACACACTGATGTTTATATTGCTCAGTATTAGTGTTTGTGTGTTCAGTGCGGCCGGTGTCGTTAGACTCAGTTGTTGTTAATCTGATGAATGGTGTTTGACCTGTTTGAAAGCGTTCAGCTCTTCAGTGTGTGTCTGATTCCTCTCGGCTCGTGTTTACTCAAACGCAGCACGCCTGAATGTGTCTGTTTATAGCGAGCAAACACGCCGCTCGGCACCTTCTGCTGCTTTCTGCCGCTCTCTCCTCGTTTCCTGACTTCTTCTGTTTCTCTCCGGCTCTCGCTTTGTTTCTTGTCTTCCTTCTGCTTGTGAAACTTGAGGTGTGAGCGAAGAGTGAAAAAAAAAAAAAAAAAAAAAACTCAGTATCTCCACACATTCGGCATGTGTTTGCTAAATGTGACAAACCTGTAGTTTGACTAGAACAATATAAGAAAACTATATATGGATGAACTGTCTGAGACACTGTTAATAAGAGACATTCTGTGTGTGAATGTCAAAGACAAGTTGATGCCATGATGTGAAGAGCTGATGAGACATAAAAAAGTGTATTCAATTAAATTTGATTTTATTTGAGCTGTGTTTACCTGTGCAAAATCAGCCACCACAGTGTGTGAGGATGTTGCAGGGGGTTCCTACGACAATTAATGTGGTACCTGTTTTTTTGGGTGGTTGTTATGGGGTTGCTACGTTTTTTTGGTGGTTGTTGGGTGGTTGCTAAGGTGTTTTGGGTGGTTGTTATGGGGTTGCTAAGGTTTTTTTGGTGGTTGTTTGGTGGTTGCTAAGGTGTTTTGGGTGGTTATGTGGTTGCTTGGGTGTTTTGGATGGTTGCTAAGTTGTTTTGGGTGGTTGTTATGGGGTTGCTAAGGTTTTTTTGCTGGTTGTTGGGTGGTTGCTAAGGTGTTTTGGGTGATTGTTATGTGGTTGCTTGGGTGTTTTGGATGGTTGCTAAGGTGTTTTGGGTGGTTGTTAGGTGATTGCTAAGGTGTTTTGGGTGGTTGCTAAAGTTTTTTAGTTGCTTGTTAAGTGGTTACTAATGGGTTCTGGGTGGTTGTTAGATGAGTGTTTTGGCTGGTTGTTAAGTGGTTGCTAGGTTGTTTTGGGTGGTTGCTAAGGTGTTTTGGTGGTTGTTATGTGGTTGCTGATGTGTTTTGGGTGGTTGCTAAAGTGTTTTAGTTGCTTGTTAAGTTTTACTAATGTGTCCTGGATGGGTTGCTAGGTGTTCTTAGTGGCTGCAAGGTCGTTGCTAAAGGTGTTCTGGGTGGTTACTAGGGGGTTTTGGGTGGTTGCTAGGGTGTTTGGGTGGTTGTTAGGTAGTTGCTAAGGTGTTTGAGTGGTTGCTAGGTGTTTGCTAAGGTTGTTGAGGTGATTGTTAGGTAGTTGCTACAGTGTTTGGGTGGTTGCAAGCAGGTTTCTAAGGTGTTCTGGGTGGTTGCTAGATGAGTGTTAAAGTGTTTTGGCTGGTTGTTAAGTGGTAGCTAGGGTGTTTTGGGTGGTTGCTAAGGTGTTTTGGTGGTTGTTATGTGGTTGCTATAGTGTTTTAGTTGCTTGTTAAGTTTTACTAATGTGTCCTGGATGGGTTGCTAGGTGGTTGCTAAAGGTGTTCTGGGTGGTTACAAGAGGGTTTTGGGTGGTTGCTAGGTAGTTGCTAGGGTGTTCTGGGTGGTTGCTAGGTGATGCACACACTCAAACTTAATACTTATTGTTAAAGGTTTGATCACATCCATTGTAACACTTACTGCAAACTCCACTAAAATAGTGTATTCTGCCAATGACACCATTACATCATGATATCAAAGACTATAGAACGAAATGTCAAAGACAGGAAGATGATATTGTGAGGTAAAATACAGACAAGAAATAAAATGTCACGTTGCGTAACAGAAGAAAATGAGAAAATAGAAGTAGACTTCACAAAACTACAACTGAGTCATTGCATGAGCAACAACTGGCATGAGTTTGTCATCAATAATAGTTCTTATGCTGAAGAAATGACTCACGATCATTGTGTTTTCATGTGAATCACTGAAGCTTTTTGAGACATTAATGTGATTCTGAATGGTGTCTTATCCAAAGCAAACAGTCATGGAGTGGCATTCGCTCAGAGTGAAAAAAATGACCAAATGGAGGACAAGACTCAATCTTCTCCTGTCGAAGTGATGTGATGGTGTACAGTGTGTGTGTGTCAGATCTGAGTGTAAGTTTGCAGTGCATTATGGGGAAGCTTTTAGACCAGGACGTGGAGAATAAGCATGTCTATGTTTCACATCTATCATTATTTTATGTACGAAATTAAATGTTGACTGGCATTAAATTAATAAAGAAAAATATTTTACAACAGCAGCCTAAAACTATGACCAAATAGATATTTGAATGTTGGTATTTATCAACAATCATGCTAAAATTAGGATTAATAATGAAGGAATAAGGGTGTATGAAAGTACATTTTTGGTCATGATGATCATAAAAAAATGTTGTAAATCACATATAAATAATGTAAAAATAAAAATGTCTGCAGTGATTGAAATATATAAAACTAGAAATATGCTGAATCTGCATTCATTATGTATATATACACACACTTAAACAAACACACACACTCACACACACACATACACATACTGTATATAGTACCAATTATTTTTAGATATTGATATATGAAACACTTTAATCAATTTCATTAATTTGTGAAAGGAGTCATTTTGAGTTATAAAGGTCTATAAAAGTTTTGTTTTTGTATCTTTTAGTATAGATTAAATTTAGTAGTGGAAGAAATGTTTATAATGAGGTAAAATGAGGCTTCGGCCTACACATTTTTCGGTCAATATGTACTGATGATAATGATGTATATTGTGTAAACATTTTTGACGTCAAAAAGGATAGTTATTTCAGAAGTTTTTTTCAGTCAGTTGTGCACTGATGAGTCACTGAAGGAACATGTATTGAGAAAGTAAATGTTTGTCTTGTTGACTTTAAATGATGGTAAACTGTGGCTGAATCTGAAATCGCCCCCTAAACCCTCATTCACTATTCCCTGCGTTAGTCCACTAATACTGTTCACTTGAAGAGGTGAGTGAAAAGTGAATTCACAAAAGTGAAGTGAGTGAATTCGGACAGCCGTTGAGTGTACACTGGCTGTACACTCGTTATTGCAGTGCAATGTGGGATTGAATAAGTGCACTCAATATCGTTCACTATGGTTTCGGACACCACTGCAAATGGCTGTCCCCTCAAATAACGGCCTATATGCGGGTATAGGGGGCGATTTCAGATTCAGCCTGAGTTTTCCCAGAGAGCCGGTGTTGTTCTCTTCCAGGAGGAGCTGCAAACTCTCACATGTGGAAATGAAATGTGAAGCTTGTTGTGACAGTGGCTCGAGTCGACCAACCGGTTGCATCATTTTGCCTGTGGATAAAATGCCACTTTACTGTTATTATTATTATCTTCTGATATTTCTCCCTTCATAATGAGCCAGCGGTGTCTTTAGGAATGGAGATACAGTATGTAAATGGAGGTTGTAGTTGTTGTGTTTGCTTTCATGCGGGATCCAGCTTGTTAGAGAAAGGCTTTCACAGTTTCCCGTGTGTGTGAGTTTGGCAGCGAGCGCAGTGACGGAGAGGTGATGTGAGGAACACACACACACACACACACACACACACACACACACACACACACACAGAGAGAGAAATAACAGATCCTCACAGCGACTCCAGCAAAATAACTCCCTCCTCTGCTTTCCAACAATGGCAGAAGTCTTTCGGTAATTAATTTCTGCCGACGGAGGCCTGAACGCCTGAACGCCTGAACACCTGAACGCCTGAACACCTGAACACCTGAACGCCTGAACACCTGAACACACACCTGAACGCCTGAACACCTGAACGCCTGAACACCTGAACACCTGAACGCCTGAACACCTGAACACACACCTGAACGCCTGAACACCTGAACGCCTGAACACCTGAACACACACCTGAACGCCTGAACACCTGAACGCCTGAACACCTGAACACCTGAACACCTGAACACACACCTGAACGCCTGAACACCTGAACGCCTGAACACCTGAACATACACCTGAACATACACCTGAACACCTGAACGCCTGAACGCCTGAACGCCTGAACACCTGAACGCCTGAACATTTGAACATCTGAACGCCTGAACACCTGAACGCCTGAACGCCTGAACGCCTGAACGCCTGAACGCCTGAACGCCTGAACGCCTGAACGCCTGAACACCTGATCACACACCTGAACACCTTAACGCCTGAACACCTGAACGCCTGAACACCTGAACACACACCTGAACACCTGAACACCTGAACGCCTGAACACCTGAACACACACCTGAACGCCTGAACACCTGAACACACACCTGAACACCTGAACGCCTGAACGCCTGAACACCTGAACCCTTGAACGCCTGAACACCTGAACACCTGAACACACACCTGAACACACCTGAACGCCTGAACACTTGAACGCCTGAACACACATCTGAATGCCTGAACGCCTGAACACACATCTGAATGCCTGAACACCTGAACACACACCTGAACACCTGAACACCTGAACACACACCTGAACGCCTGAACACCTGAACACACACCTGAACACCTGAACGCCTGAACTCCTGAACACACACCTGAACACTTGAATGCCTGAACACCTGAACACTTGAACGCCTGAACACACACCTGAACACCTGAACACTTGAACGCCTGAACACCTGAACGCCTAAACGCCTAAACGCCTGAACGCCTAAACGCCTGAACGCCTAAACACTTGAACGCCTGAACACCTGAACGCCTGAACACCTGAACGCCTGAACACCTGAACACACCTGAACACCTGAACGCCTGAACACCTGAATGCCTGAACACCTAAACACCTGAACGCCTGAATGCCTGAACACACCTGAACACCTGAACGCCTGAACACCTGAACGCCTGAACACCTAAATACCTGAACGCCTGAATGCCTGAACGCCTGAACACACACCTGAACACACCTGAACGCCTGAACACACACCTGAACACCTGAACACCTGAACGCCTGAACACCTGAACACACACCTGAACACCTGAACGCCTGAACACCTGAACACACACCTGAACACACCTGAACACCTGAACGCCTGAACACCTGAACACCTGAACGCCTGAACGCCTGAACACACACCTGAACGCCTGAACACCTGAACGCCTGAACGCCTGAACACCTAAACACCTGAACACCTGAACCCTTGAACGCCTGAACACCTAAACGCCTGAACCCCTGAACACTTGAACGCCTGAACACCTGAACACACACCTGAACACACGAACACACACCTGAACACCTGAACGCCTGAACACCTGAACGCCTGAACACACACCTGAATGCCTGAACGCCTGAACACCTGAACACCGGATTTGGCCTTGTGTTTCTTCTATGAGTCTATATTTGCTTAATTATGTTATAGAAGGGCAGAATGCCATGGCTAAGCATCTATCTATCTATCTATTGTTCTTTCATTCTATCAATTGACCTATTGTTCTATCTATCTATCTATTGTTATTTTATTTATCTATCTGTCTGTCTGTCTGTGTCGTTGTAACTTTCATTCTATCTATCATTCCATCCATCCATCCATCCATCCATCCCTCTATCTGGTTCTGCAAGTTATGCAACCATCCTCATCCTCATCCTCTTTTTTTCTTTTTTTCTTTTTTTTTGGCCTTTTAGATCTTCAGCCTAAAAATCTCAGTTTTTGAGGAATGATTCGCTGCCTAATGGGAATCAACTTTATAAAAAGATAAGGAGGAAAAACCCCTTTAAAGAGCAGATGACAACAAAAACTCCCACAGATGGGAATCAATAGGACAACGGGGCGTTTTTCACGTCCAGCTCAGAGGGTTCAAAGCCAGCGCTTCTACACAAAAGCACAGATTCTCCCACAGATGGGAAAAACACTGAAAATATGCTTTCCTCTTCAGGATACAAAAAATGCAACGAGAGGCCGTTTCAATTGCTTTGTCCTCTTCTCCATCTCTCTCTCTTTCAATGCCTTTCTGATAGACCATGTGAGCCATTGAATATCCACACAGTGTTTGACTGCCAAAAGGTGCAAATGTTGTTACAGGATTTAATCTGAATACATTTGCATAATTTCAAGGGACAAAAACCTGTAGAAGAAAAGCAAATTCTCTTGAATGCAATCTACATTTTTCTGATGAAGGGTAGCATGACCAAAATGTTATCCCAACAAATATTGGATTTTGTGGAACAGAGCACGACTTTTTATATCATTTACTTTTAATTTGCCTTAATTTTAAGGCAGTTATGTCTACATCTTCAAAGTCAATGTGATGAATGCTTACATATTTTAAAAGTATTTTATAATGCAAATATTTTTGATTTATCTATGACATTTTTATTTCATCACAATTTTTATTATTATTATTATTATTTTTATCACACAATTACAATGTTCTCATTATAATTGTATGTAGCCTATATGACAGACTTGCACATCTCATGTTGCACTGAACCACATTTTTATTGTTTGAAGTGATTCCAAGCATATTTCAAGCAATTCAAAACCATCATGGCGAACAGAGAGCATCTGAAGTGTCTCAGCTGAAGGCTATATATGTATTTATTTTTTAACATATATCAGCCGATACCGATGTGGTGGCTGATATATCGTGCATCCCTAAAATATATATATATATATTTATATTTTGTCCAGTGCAATGACATTCACACGTTTTAAATGTGACTGCAATGTCCAAATGCATCTGGCAAAAAGGTTGAAAATGTACATTCACATGTATCTGTCAACTCAAAGAACGAGCATTTCGAGCCATTTTGGGTTTAATTGAACAGAATCCAGGGCTGTTTGAATGATTCTTTGTTTATCAGAAGAACAATTTGATCAAGTCGACCTTTGACAGCTTTCAGATGAGCCGGACCACGAGAACAACATCCAGACGTGTTCATCCCTCCTTCGCTGTACAGGAGGACGAGGAGACCGAACTAATGCCTCTCAGACTTCTGACAGCAGGGTGTTCAGATGAAAGCTTTCAGAAATGAAGCCGGGCCGAATCGTTCTGGCTTTGGTTGCCGTAATAAGGCCACCTCAGAGAGGTCTTGTTGTTAAGACCCAAAGACTAGGCTCTTCTACCTCATTAAACACAGACAAGAGCCTGGCGTGTCTTCTCTTATGTAAAACTCTCCGTGTCGAGTCAAAAGATAAATGTAAATGTAGCCGTCTGCACTCCAGGCATTAATCCCATAGACAGTATATAAACTGGACACAGCGACCCCATTGGATTCAACGGAGACAAGTGAAGGCAAATAGAAGCTCGTACTTCCTGATGGTCGAGCGTACTGCGCAGACTCAAACTGAGCTTGACGACGTAGATGTGACGTGGGCAAACCGTCTGTCTTCTAGTGGCTGTGTCAAGAGAAATCTGAATCATTCCCTTCCGAAACTCGCAGAGACGGAGAGTGTGAGTAGGAGCTGTCCATGAGATAGCAGCAGGAGAAACTTTTGCTAAGTATTCTGATTAATTACTTTGTCATTTTGCCTCCACATCCCCCCGATTGCCCGCGAGCTTCTCCTCCTGTCCATACGGTAATTCTCTACTGTGCGACAGAGAGTCGCGTGGGTATGACGCAATCGTTAGCCTACTTTTACAAAAACTGCTTCTACGGGGCCATAACGTAACATACAAGGTAATGGAGCCTTTTATACATTTTCGTGTTTCTTTAGAAATAAATAATGGACAAATGGAGTCTTCAAACGCTTCAGATGTGAAGATATTCGCTGTCAAAGTGACGTCAAAATGAATGGGAGTCAATGGGATGCTAACAGCAGGTGATGGTCCGCTAGCCAATGGCGGCGCCCGGGGTACCTTCAAACTAATATGGAACGCTTACCCACTGATTAATCCTCAGAAATATTGGATGTCATGTAATTGGCATGACTGGCCTTGCAGTTTCACCTCAAACAATCAAAACACTTTTGTAAAAAGATTGTAATCATAAATTTAAATGCAATTAAAGAATGTTTTTGCGAAGTCCTCCTTCATGTTTTAAAATTTCCCATCAATTTAATTATTTTGACATGGTATGAATGCTATAACGTCTCATTTGTTTGTCAAACGAGAGTCATGAATTTCCTTTACTTATTAGCACATTTGCTTTTAAATTTAGATCTGGTAAATGTGACTTTTATACTGATTAATGCACAGATTTGAGTATAGCCTAAAACTCGTTTTAACACTGACATCTAGTGTACATAACATGACATTATAATACAGGTAAGCTGATATTCTGTTAATTTACATGTTTGTAGTGCAGTAGATCATGACTTAATGCTTTATGAATTTATTTATTTCATTAACTGATTTCCCCCTCCCCCACATTTTGTTCTTATAGAACACTTTTAATCCCTTAAAAAACACGTCATGCTCTTATTAATAAATAATATAATAAATGCTCTTAAATAAACTTGTGTAAAAAGTGTTTAGCCAAAAGCAAAACAATCGATATAATAAAAATAAGAGGTAGCCTATTTATAGGCCTATCTTAGGCCTATTATAGGCAGATCTTTAACCAATAAAACCAAGAATTACATTGAAATTACTGAAATGATCTGTAATCATGTAATAGAAACCATAAACCATTTCCCTAAAGATCTCTAGATATATAGTCAAAATATAAAAATTAAAAATTAAATAAACGGTCAAACCTGAGGTGGGACTTTTATTTTGACACGTGTTTCTTACTTCACATCATTTCTGTTACTGAAAACCTACACAAACATGCCAGTGTCCTTATCAAATACACTTTCCCCCCAAACTATTAGTGTACTTAAAATGCTCAAACAGACTGGAAAAAAAACTTCTGTTTGGAGATTAAAAGAGACATAAATATATTGTCCTTTTTTCTTTTCTTTTTTTACTTTAAAATTGAAATGGACTTTTATTGCATCCATTCCCAGACGGCCATCGTGGAATCCTGTCGCTTCCTTCACATCATTCCCAGCTTTCATATTTACATGCAGAGCTGCACGGAAAAGCTCAGTGTTTATTAAATAAACGTTCTAATCATATACACAATAAAGCATGATGAGCATGGCCGCCACACCATGCGAGAAGACATTAGCACCTAAAAAGAAAAGCGAGAAGAAGATTGCATCCAAAGAGGAGTACAGATTACTGTCCAATATCATGGGAGTGATGAATAACTTGAGGAAACAGGTAAATATCCTCAGATATCTGACATATGCATCATATTATATGAAGTTTCTGACATATAACCTGACGTATGTGATATATATGCATCATATGAGTGCGTCATATATTATGACATGCATCTGAGAGATATCTGACATAAAGCCTATCCATAATAAAATACGTGATATCTAACATCTTCTGCGATATCTTTACGTAAAATTAACTACATGAATCTTACATAAAGTGAAAATAGATAATAGGTAACGTACATATGGTTACTTTATTTAATTTTTATCATTGATATTTGTTTAAATAATTAAAGATTTGAAATACATTTTTCTATTTTCTATTAATCACAAAAAATATCTACATTTTTGCGTGTTATTATTGCTGATATTATAAATCTGATATTATATCTGAAGTGTGATAGCCTATACACTCACCTAAAGGATTATTAGGAACACCATACTAATACTGTGTTTGACCCCCTTTCGCCTTCAGAACTGCCTTAATTCTACGTGGCATTGATTCAACAAGGTGCTGAAAGCATTCTTTAGAAATGTTGGCCCATATTGATAGGATAGCATCTTGCAGTTGATGGAGATTTGTGGGATGCACATCCAGGGCACGAAGCTCCCGTTCCACCACATCCCAAAGATGCTCTATTGGGTTGAGATCTGGTGACTGTGGGGGCCATTTTAGTACAGTGAACTCATTGTCATGTTCAAGAAACCAATTTGAAATGATTCGAGCTTTGTGACATGGTGCATTATCCTGCTGGAAGTAGCCATCAGAGGATGGGTACATGGTGGTCATAAAGGGATGGACATGGTCAGAAACAATGCTCAGGTAGGCCGTGGCATTTAAACGATGCCCAATTGGCACTAAGGGGCCTAAAGTGTGCCAAGAAAACCTCCCCCACACCATTACACCACCACCACCAGCCTGCACAGTGGTAACAAGGCATGATGGATCCATGTTCTCATTCTGTTTACGCCAAATTCTGACTCTACAATCTGAATGTCTCAACAGAAATCGAGACTCATCAGACCAGGCAACATTTTTCCAGTCTTCAACTGTCCAATTTTGGTGAGCTCGTGCAAATTGTAGCCTCTTTTTCCTATTTGTAGTGGAGATGAGTGGTACCCGGTGGGGTCTTCTGCTGTTGTAGCCCATCCGCCTCAAGGTTGTGCGTGTTGTGGCTTCACAAATGCTTTGCTGCATACCTCGGTTGTAACGAGTGGTTATTTCAGTCAAAGTTGCTCTTCTATCAGCTTGAATCAGTCGGCCCATTCTCCTCTGACCTCTAGCATCAACAAGGCATTTTCGCCCACAGGACTGCCGCATACTGGATGTTTTTCCCTTTTCACACCATTCTTTGTAAACCCTAGAAATGGTTGTGCGTGAAAATCCCAGTAACTGAGCAGATTGTGAAATACTCAGACCGGCCCATCTGGCACCAACAACCATGCCACGCTCAAAATTGCTTAAATCACCTTTCTTTCCCATTCTGACATTCAGTTTGGAGTTCAGGAGATTGTCTTGACCAGGACCACACCCCTAAATGCATTGAAGCAACTGCCATGTGATTGGTTGATTAGATAATTGCATTAATGAGAAATTGAACAGGTGTTCCTAATAATCCTTTAGGTGAGTGTGTATGTATATATATATATATATATATGTACTTTTTTACATATTTCTAAATAATACAATATTTCACATATTTGTATATTTATTATTATTCATTAGAATGATTGTGGTAATGAGATAAATGGTTTGGACAATGTTAGATATAATAAAAATGTAAAGCAATATCTATGCATGCCTGTATGCATGTATGGTCTCTAATGCACTGCGTGACCTTTGACCTGTGCTCAGGGAATCCTCTGTGATGTGGTCCTGGTTGTGGACGGGAAACACATACTGGCACACAGAGTCGTGCTGGCCGCCGCGAGCCACTTCTTCAACCTCATGTTCACATGTGAGAGCACGTTCTGCCATTATTACTGTTATTATGGTGTGAGCAGTTGTAGATCTTGCATTAGATGTTTCCAGTTGTAAGAGAAACCCTGATGTTTTGCATGTGCAGCCAGTATGATGGAGGCCACGAATCACGAGGTGGAGCTCGGAGGAGCAGAGCCGGAGATCATCGAGCTGCTGGTGGAGTTCGTCTACACGGCACGGTGAGGCTGACACAAATATGATATAACATGCCTCACACACACGCATTCGTAATGCTTATATTTGATCTCAGAATCTCAGTGAACAGTAATAACGTTCAGTCTCTGCTGAACGCTGCTAACCAGTACCAGATTGAGCCGGTGAAGAAGATGTGTGTGGAGTTCCTGAAGGAGCAGGTGGACGCCACCAACTGTCTGGGTGAGGCGGCGCATCTCTCTGTGTGAAACTCGGGCACTTCTTCAAATGCATTTTTATTCTCACGTCCGTTTAATTCCCACTTTTTATTTTATTTCTATTAATTCCAATATAATTATGTTTCTGTGAGTTATTATTGCTCATATTATAAATAAATCTGCAGACATACCTGATATATGCATCATGTATTATTAGATCTGACGATATAATCTGAGATATCTGACGTATACATGACAAAATATGGCATATCTATCTGCATGCATCATATCGTCTGCGATATCTTTACATGCTTAAAATGTATATAAAATGCATATGATTTACAAATAATTATATCTAACAATAAACTGATAATAGATTATAGGTAAATTTTTTTATATATTTAATAACAAACTTTTTACATATTTATTAATATTTTTTTATTAATTTGTGTTAAAATGTATTATATATTACAAATCTAATATTATAACTGACAGATTGATATATATTCATCATATAATATGAGCTATCTAATATAATATAATATGAGATCATATAATCGTATAATCTAAAGTATGGATCATATTGTCTGCGATATCTTTATAAACTTCACAAGCATTTTTACTAAAAGTAGTGTCTATAATAAACTGAAATATAAATGGATAACAGGTAAATTTATGTTTGCTTTAATTGTAAAACGATTTAAACAACTTATATACATATTTTTAAATAATTAATTATATATATTTATACATTTTTTACATTTGTCTTGAAATGTATTTTTATTTTCATGTCTATTAAACTTCTATTTCTCCTTTTTTATTAATTGCAAGATAATTACTTGTAACTGAAAATAGAGGATAGGTACATTTATATTTACTTTAGTTAATAAAACTTTTTTTAACATATTTTTTTAGATAATACAATTCATCTAAATATTATAAATAATAAACATTATTATATTATTTATAAATCTTAACATACTTAACATACAAATTGCTAAAAATAATGTATTACAATAAACTGAGAATATATAATAGATAAATGTATGTCTACCTTATTTAAATTATATCTACTTTATTTCATTGTAAAACATTTTTAAATAAAATATTTTAAATATTTATACTTATTACTTTTTAAAATAATTTTTTATTTTCATGTCAATTTAATTTCTATTTTGGGTTTTCTATTTTATTTCTATTAATTGCAGGCAAAATATATTTTTATATATATATATTTTTTTTTTTTTGACATTATATATCTGATATGATAAAAATGTTTAAATTGTGTTTTTTTTTAAATCAGTGTTCGCATTATTTAAAGCTTTAATCCAAAATTTGATGCGCTTTAGATGAAGTCAGAATTTTTAAGAATGTCAACAATGGTAGAATTGTAGAAATGAAATGTTCGGTGTGAAGGATTGTGCATCTGGACACTGCAGATAGAAGTGCTGTTGTGATTGGTTGTCTCTTCTGTAAGGCATCAGCTCATTGGCCGAGTGTCTGAACTGTCCTGAGCTGAAGGTGTCGGCGGATGACTTCATACACCAGCACTTCACAGACGTGTATAAGATGGACGAGTTCCTGCAGCTGGACGTCACGCAGGTCACACACCTTCTCCAGCAGGACACACTCACGGTCCGAGCTGAAGATCAGGTCAGAGGTCGCGGGACGCTGGGTCGTGAGCAGGGTTACAGTGGCGTGAGTTATACTGTGTGTGTGTGTGTGCAGATATACGACGCCGCGGTGCGCTGGCTGAAGTACGACGTGTTGAACCGACAGCAGTTCATCGTGGACATCCTGGGGAAGGTGCGGTTCCCTCTCGTCTCCAAAAACTTCCTCAGTAAAACTGTTCAAGCCGAACCGCTGATCCAGGACAACCCGGAGTGCCTGAAGATGGTCATCTGTGAGTCACCAACTCTATCTATCTATCAGTCTGTCTGTCTGTCTGTCTATCTATCTGTCTATCTGTCTATCTGTCCGTCCGTCCGGCCATCCATCCGTCTGTCTGTCTGTCTGTCTGTCTATCTGTCTATCTATCTATCTATCTATCTATCTATCTATCTATCTATCTATCTATCAGTCTGTCTGTCTGTCTGTCTATCTATCTGTCTATCTGTCTATCTGTCCGTCCGTCCGGCCATCCATCCGTCTGTCTGTCTGTCTGTCTGTCTATCTATCTATCTATGCAAGGCAAGATGGCGGCGCGCACGGACGCAGCGGCTCAAGGCTCCCAGCTACTTTGCACCTTTTTGTGTTTTTTATGTATGTTTTGTCTTTTTCTGACACACTCATGCATAAGCAAGTCAATATACAACCGTCAAGAACTGATAGGCATCGGTTTCCGAGTGAAAATGGAAATTACAAGTGCCTTTTCACAGACTCACAACATCCCGCCAGAGATAGCAAGATCGCCGGGCGCCCTGTGGACTGTTGTCGGGCCCGGCAGGCGTCGGAGGCGGCGCAAGGAGAGAAAGCAGAAACGCGGATGTCGGGCAGGCCTACTAGCCCGGCTAAGGAAACAGCCGTACCGACCACCGCTACCATCTATCCTCCTCATGAACGCCAGATCTCTGGCGAACAAGATGGATGAGCTGCAGTCACGAATCGCCTACAATCACCTAATCCGTGAGTGTTGTCTGCTTATTATCAGCGAAACCTGGTTACACCCGCTAATCCCCGATGTTTCAGTGGAGTTAGCAGGCCGCACTATCCACCGCCATGATCGGACCGAAGCCTCCGGTAAGATTAGAGGTGGTGGACTATGTGTTTATGTACTTGAGGAATGGTGCTTAGACAGTAGAGTTATTGACACTTACTGTTCACCAGATTTAGAGGCCATGTCTGTTCAGTGCCGACCCTTCTACTTGCCGCGGGAGCTAACGGTTGTCATTGTGACTGTTGTTTACATCCACCCCAATGCTAACATTAACACGGCACTCGGCCAGCTTCAGCTCATGGTAACTAAACAACAGAGGGCTCATCCGGATGGCGTTCACATCATCGCAGGGGACTTTAATAAAGCACGCCTTAAGACTGTTCTCCCCAAATTCCATCAGCACGTCAAGTGTGCTACTAGGGGAGAAAACACATTAGATCATGTTTATTTCAACATTAATCAAGCCTATAGAGCTTCCCCCCTCCCCCACCTCGGACAATCAGACCACCTCTCCTTGTTCCTCTTTCCGGCCTACACCCCCCTAAGGAGGCAAACTAAACCAGCCACACAGACCATCAAAGCCTGGCCTGAAAATACTCTTATCCAGCTGCAAGACTGCTTTGCCTGCACAGAGTGGAGTATTTTTGAAGATCAGGACCTGGACACACACACCGAGTCTGTCCTCTTTTACATCAAGTGCTGTATCGAAAACGTCACAGCGGAGAGACGCATCCGGATCTTCCCAAACAGGAAGCCCTGGATGACAAGCGAAGTCCAGACCCTGATTAGAGCTCGCAACTCGGCCTTCAGGACGGGAGATAGAGTTCTCTACAGCACCGCCAGAGCTGACCTGAGGAGGGGCATTAAACAGGCCAAGGACTCCTACAAGAGGAAAGTAGAGGGACATCTGATTGACAACAACCCGCGACAGATGTGGAGGGGCATCCAGGCTTTAACCAACTACAAAGGCCGCGCCCCTACCATATTGTCCAGCAGCAGCACTATGGCGGAGGAGCTAAACAGCTTCTTTGCCCGGTTTGAGACCTCCACCACACACCTGCAGTCACTGTCCCCCCCTGGTTCCAGTACTCCACCTCTCTTTCTTCAGGAGCATGAGGTGAGGAAGAACCTGAGAGCAGTGAACCCAAGGAAAGCTGCTGGTCCCGACGGCATCCCGGGAGCGGTGGTAAAAGCATGTGCAGACCAGCTGACAGGGATCCTCACCAAACTCTTCAACCTCTCCCTGACACATGCCACCGTACCCACATGTCTAAAGGCCTCTACCATCATCCCCATTCCCAAAAAAACTGCCATAGACAGCTTGAACGATTATAGACCCATCGCTCTGACGTCTATAATCATGAAGTGCCTGGAGCGATCAGTCTCCCAGCACATCAGAGATTGCCTTCCACCCTCCTTCGACCCCTACCACTTTGCCTACAGGGCAAACCGGTCCACGGAGGATGCCATCGCCCTCACACTTCACACTGCGCTGAGCCACCTGGAAAACAAGAAGAGCTATGTGAGGATACTCTTCGTCGACTATAGCTCGGCGTTTAACACAATCATTCCGGACATTCTTTACAGTAAACTGATACAGTTACAGATCCCCCTCCCCACCTGCATCTGGATTAAAAACTTCCTGTCGAGCCGCCCACAATCTGTGAGACTCGGCTCCCACCACTCCTCTACACTCACACTCAGCACTGGTTCCCCTCAAGGCTGTGTTCTGAGCCCCCTGCTGTATGCCCTGTACACTTACGACTGTTCTGCAACTCATCCAAACAACCACATTATAAAGTATGCGGACGACACCACAGTGGTTGGATGTATCTTCAATGGAGACGAGACAGCATATAGGGCTGAGGTGAAGGATCTGTCGCGCTGGTGCTCAGATAATAACCTGACCCTAAATATCCTTAAAACAAAAGAACTAATTATGGATTTTAGGAAGAACAGACATGACCACATCCCCCTCCTCATAAACGGAGATCGAGTGGAAATCGTCACCACCTTCAGGTTTCTGGGCACACACATCTCTGCTGACCACTCCTGGACCTACAACATCAGGGCCCTGGTCAAGAAGGCTCAGCAGCGGCTACACTTTCTGCGTGTCCTCAGGAAGAATAATCTGGACACAAAGCTGCTGCTGGCTTTCTATCACTCCTCTGTGGTGAGTGTACTAACACACTGTTTAAGTGTGTGGTATGCAGGCTCCACAGCTGAGGACATGAAGGCTGTGCAGAGGGTCATTAACACAGCCCAAAAGATCATCGGCTGCCCGCTACCCAGCCTGGAAAACATCTCCACAGCCTGCTGCCTCAGGAGAACCAAGGCCATCACAACAGACTCCTCACACCCTGCTTACCCCCTGTTTGATCTGTTGCCCTCGGGGAGACGCTACAGGTCAACCAAATCCCACACCAGCAGGCTGACGAACAGCTTTTTCCCCTGGGCCATACGAACTGCAAATACCTATGGACACTTACACACATAAGCCCGTCCCCCCCTTAATCACCCCATACCCCATGAAGAGCAGACAATTAGCCCACCTCCTCCTACCTGCACTTTGAAATAACTACAGACACTTTAAGATTTTTAACGTTTTAAATAGATTTTATGTATATATATATTGTTTCCTTTACATTTTACATTTAAATGAGAGCACCTTGTCCGTTTAGCCTATTTGTCTTTTGTCCTGATGTATGTTGTTTTATTTTTATTTTATTTTATTTTATTTTTATTATTTTTATTTTTTATTTTTTTTGTTGTTGTGTGGTGCAAGGGTAGCTCTGTGAGAGCACCCTAAATTTCGTTGTACCTCCACAGTGCAATGACAATAAAGGCTATTCTATTCTATTCTATTCTATTCTATTCTATCTATCTATCTATCTATCTATCTATCTATCTATCTATCTATCTATCTATCTATCTATCTATCTATCCGTCTGCCTGTCTATCTATCTATCTATCTATCTATCTATCTATCTATCTATCTATCTATCTATCTATCTATCTGTCTGTCTGTCTGTCTGTCTATCTGTCCCTTGTTCTATCTGTTCATCCATTCATTCATCATTCTATCGTTCCAACAATCCATCCATCCATAATTCTATCCTTTTATCCATCCATCCATCCATCATTTTATCCATCCATCCATCCATCCATCCATCCATCCATCCATCCATCCATCCATCCATCCATCCATCCATCCATCCATCCATCCATCCATCCATCCATCCATCCATCATTTTATCCATCCATCCATCCATAAATAATTTCATATAATCTTTTATATATTTTTTTATAAATATTTCTGTGTAATTAATTATTCCATGTTTTCATCATCTAAATGTAGTCCTTGAAGATCTTCTTTCACTAAGAGTTCTGTAAAGCAGAGCTGCCTCTGTGTGTGTGTGTGTGTGTGTGTGTGTGTGTGTGTGTGTGTGTGTGTGTGTGTGTGTGTGTGTCGTCAGGTGGGATGCGTTATCATCTCCTGTCTCCAGAGGACCGTGAGGAGCTCGGCGAGAACAGTCGACCGCGGCGTAAGAAACACGATTATCGTATCGCTCTGTTCGGAGGCTCGCAGCCGCAGTCCTGCCGCTACTTTAACCCGAAGGTACTGAGCGCTCACACTGATCACACAACAACACTGGCAGATCAACAGACGTGGAAAAACGGGAAATATTTTATTCATGTAATTATTATTATTTTTGCATAAATTTTTTTAAATTAATACAATTAATGTAATCATTAATATAATCATAAAAAAATCAAGTCTCTACAAAATGATTTTTAAAAATCATTATCCATGAAATCACAAACTACTGGGACTGAATTCCACAGCCATGGAAATAAAGTTTCTTTATGATTTTTAAAGTTTCATAAGTCCATGACTTTATGATTTAAATAATTTGTATTTTTTTTATTTTGCAATATAAAATAAAATATTTGTAAATAATTGGTGTTTTTTTTTTTTTTTTTTGCGATACATGTTAAAATGGCAAAATAAATAAAATCCAGAAAGTCAAGAAATTTTTGAAATCTTTCATAGATATAAATGTTCCACTTTATGTAATTAAAGTCTTTGTAATTATTATTATTTTTTTATATTTAATTTATATAATAAATTTGTTTTACAGTTTTTCTCAGTCGCTTTGGTGCATTTCTCACATCACTATTTACATTTGCACAACAGTTAGTTCAACCTCCACAACATTTAGTCATTTGTGCACATCATAGTAGCAGTTTCTCATTCCTTCCAACAAACTGCAAATGCTTTTGGACATGCAACAATTGCTTTCATACAACTCTCTGCTGATTTATAACATTATCATTTGCTTATGTCATGTCAGTCAAAATTAACTATACTTGTGAATGCTGAATAGTCATTCCATATAAAACTAATAGTCCTCATTTCATTGCTTGAGTCATTACAAAAATGTTGAACTAGTTGTCAAAATCTGTCAAGCAAATTTTACAAAAAAACAAAAAAAAACCATCCTGAAAATGTCTCCTAAATTGAACAATTTGCAATTGAGCAAGAGATGATATTCGCTGTGATGTAATGAAATTATGTGGCCAGACAGAGAGGAACGTCTGGATGTGCATGAATGATTACAGTACTATGTATGTTGTATGTTCAGTTCCAATATGTACTGCAGTATTGTGTACAGTTGTGCACAGCTCTACCCAAAGGGAGTTTATGTGTGTTGTAAATAAGGGTGTATTTTTTCTTTTGCACAATGCTGTGAACAAACTAGAATTGCAAAGAGCATATGCAGTAAAAATGTGAAACATACATATTCAGTGTCTTGTACTCAGTTACCTCACTAAATACAGTAATGTGTAACTTTACTGTATTTTTCAAATGGCTGTGCATATAGTATGTAGTGCTGTCTTGAGCATTTTCAGGTAGTGTCACCAAGATCACTGGAAAACATTTACAGAGTAAACTGTCATAATGAAAACATGACAAAGCCATTTGACTATCTTGTTCATAAACAATGGTGTCAGGACTTTTCATCTTGATGACACTGACACTTTCATTGACATGAATACTTGCTTTTGAGGAATGAGCTCTCCATTTTGAGCAAGTGACACGCTTTTGCAGGTTATCAACTAGGTTTTGCAGTTTGTACTAATTGTTTTGAGAACTGCATTAACTGTTGTGCAAATGCAAATAGAAATGCACCAAAGCGACTGAGAAAAACTGTAATAATTAGCATTTTGCAATACAAGTATTCAAATAAAAGAGTAAATAAAACCATAAAGTCATTAAAATAGTAATAAATATAATGTTTTCATTTTATGTAATCAAAGTCTCTATATAAAGATCCTTAAAAATGCTTATCCTGCAATCTCAAACCACTAGGACTAAGATCAATGATTATGGAGGGTTTGTTTTTCAATAAAAAATATGAAAAATGAAAAAAAATAAAAGTCATGAAAATTATAATGAATATACATTTTTCAGCTCATGTAATCAAAAGTGTATATAAAGTTATTTTTTAAAATCCTTATTCGGCAATCACAAACTGAGTAAAGTGTTTGCTTTACACAGAGTTAAAAAAAAGCGTACATTTAAAAAATATTTTTTTTTTTACATATACTATATATATATATATATATGATAATTTTTTTAATAATTCGTGTTTTTGCAATAAAATATTAAAATAAAATAAAACCCCAAAGTGATAAAAATAATAATAAATATATATATTTTTTACGTTATGTTTATTTTTTTTAAAACCTTATCCTGCAATCACAACAAACCACTGGGAGCGTCACAGAGCATGTGATCTGTGTGTGTGTGTGTGTGTGTGTTTCAGGATTACAGCTGGACAGACATTCGCTGCCCCTTTGAGAAACGACGGGACGCCACATCCGTGTTCTGGGACAATGTGGTTTACATCCTGGGCGGCTCGCAGCTCTTCCCCATCAAACGCATGGACTGCTATAACGTGGTGAAGGACAGCTGGTACTCCAAACTCGGGCCACCCAACCCACGGGACAGTCTGGCCGCCTGCGCCTCTAAAGGAAAGATCTACACCTCCGGAGGATCGGAAGTGGGTGAGTCTGTCCTCGTCCTCCTGTGGGTTTGGATTTGAGGGGTTTATTGAGGGGGGTTACAAAAAAAATGGCTTAATGCTGTCGATAGGAAGCTCAGCTCTGAATCTGTTCGAGTGCTACGACACACGCACTGAGACGTGGCAGACGAAGCCCAACATGCTGATGCCGCGCTGCAGTCACGGGTCAGTCGAGGCCAACGGGCTCATCTACGTCTGCGGAGGAAGTCTGGGAAACAACGTGTCCGGCAGGGTCCTCAACGACTGCGAGGTGTACGACCCCAACACTGAAGAGTACGTATGACACCTCACACTCCTTTAAAGGGACAGTTCACACAAAAATGAAAATTCTGTCATCGTTTACTCGCCCTAAAGTTGATCAAACCTGGATGAGTTTCTGTCTTCTGCCGAACACAAAAGAAGATAGTTTGAAGAATGTTGGTAATCAAACAGTTGATGGACCCATTGACTTCCATAGTACGAGAAAAAAAAAAAACATGAGAAACTCATACAGGTTTGGAACAACATGAGTAAATGATTGGGTGAACTGTCCCTTTAATGTGAGTTTTAAAGGGATAGTTCACCCAAAAATGTAAGTTCTCAATTCTATTCTATTGTGTTGTATTTGTATTATTTATCTACTATAATAGTACTTGTGAATATTTTGTATTAGCTTTTATGTTTATATTTTCAGTTTTCAGTTTAATTGTAGTTTTTTTTTGTACTTTTATCATTTTTATATTTGTATTTAGTTTTTTTATTCTTATATCGGTTTTAGTTTTTTTTAGTAAGCTTAAGTTATTTTAGTACTTCCACTTAAACCTTATTGCTGTTAAAAGTTTTTTAAATGTATGTTTTTCATCTAATATTTATATTTAATTTTACATTTATTTCAATGAATCAAAACGATTTTTAATAGTTTTATTTAATAATAACAGCACTACATCATTTGCTCACCTTCATGTTGTGACTTTCAGCTCTTTCCTATACTTCTCTATAAATGGGCTGCCAAGCAGTCAGGGTTTCCCAAACCAAAGATTTGTGAGTTGATAAAAAAAGCTAATAATTAATTAAATCATAAAAATGGCAAATTAAAATAAATAAATAATTTTAAAGATGAAATATTTTGTTTGTTTAAATGCATGTCATGTGACCATTAACTGACATCAGAGATCCACGAATGTGCAAATGTGTTGTTCAAATTATTGAAATATTAACTTAAAATCTCAGATGGAAATATTTTTAATGCAAAAGGTATAAAGTGTTATATCTCTTAAAAAATTACACAAAAATAATAAAGAGGTGTATTTTGTTAATCTTAATCCACTTGCAAAGACCGAATGCAATAGGAGGTGCATCTGACAAAAGAGTTTGTGAATCCCTGATGGAGTTCTTCTGCAGAAGTGTAAGTGTGTGTGTGTGTGTGTGTGTGTGTTCAGGTGGAGGGTTCTCTGTGGGATGCGTGAGGCTCGTAAGAATCACGGCCTGGTGGTGGTGAACTCAAGAATATACGCTGTCGGCGGCCAGAACACACTGGGTATGTTTTGTGTTCATAAGTTTACATCCCCTGCTGATATTTGTTTTATTTGAATTTCTTATCAGGCAAGCATCTATTGTGACTCAGGCAATGAGACAGAGTAACACACTGTTTTCTTTGTTCTACATTCACTGAATACATTCAACAAACTCATATTATGAAGAACTTCTACAAGGTTGTTTGATTTCCTGAAGGAAGCAGCACTGCTGGTTTAGACAAGTTTAGGTTTACGACTTTGCTGTTGTCATGATGTTTAGCACACGTCTTAGTAGATGCAAGAAAGACCAATCAGAATTCAGTATGCAAATATTACAATTACAGTTTACATGGATTCATCTAGCAATGCTTTTATCCAAAGTGACTACATCTCAAGCTCTATTTCCTGGAGAATGTAATACAATACCATTATTATTATTATCTTAAAATACTAGATTAGTAAATATGTAACCTAGAGTTGAAATATTTTTTTTATTGTTTAGGAAAAACTAAATTACAGATGTTTTTTTTGTGTAAGAAAAGTACATAATTTAATTTAAATTTAATTTTATATTTACAATTCTATACTTTTTACTTTTTACTTCTTTGTTTTTACCTAAATCACTATCTATTCATTTTATTTTATTTATGTATTCATATTTTCGCTTGACTTTTCACTATATTTAAAAAAAATTATATATTGTTTTAAAATGAATTATAAATGAATATTAATGAATTTAATCTTTCTATATAAAATAGTGCTGTCAAATCGATAAATCACGATTAATCACATCTAATATAAAAGTTTGTAAATATATATGTGTGTGTATATGTGTATATATATATATATATACACACACACACAAAATATTACGTATATATTAGTATATACTATATATATTATATATACAAAATATATATAAAAAAACTAAATATTATATAAGTATATTATGTAAGTACACACACACACATTATATCTTAAAATGAATTATAAATGAATATTAATGAATATAATCTTTCTATATAAAATAGTGCTGTCAAATCGATTAATCACGATTAATCACATCTAATATAAAAGTTTGTAAATATATATATATATATATATATGTGTATGTATGTATATATATATATATATGTGTGTGTGTGTGTGTGTGTGTGTGTGTGTATGTGTATATATATATATACACACACACACACACATTATATTTTTACAAACTTTAATGGTAGTTGTGATTAATCATGATTAATTGATTTGATAGCACTAATATAAAATAAAACATTAATAATTACCGGTATATGTAATATAATTAAACATAATTATACATTTAATTATCCCTTTTTAAACCGTCATTGAGAAAATGCAGTGATATCTTTACACTTAACACATTTGTTTTGTAATAAATTGACAAATTTTTGTTATAGAAGATCTTTTCCTTGGAAAATCAGTCATTTTTTTGTGTCACGCCTAAAAAAGTCTCCATCTCGATGTTTTTCGACCATAAATATACTGAATTATATTCATGTCGTGCAACATTGTGAACATGAGCTCAGTTTCCCAGAAATGCACACAGTGGAGTAGATGCCATTAAAGTGTTCACATGCCTGTTCACGGGGATTAAACCACATGTTTTATGCAAAGCTGGTCAATAACCGCAGAGATATTGTTAGAAAAACTAAAACCTTGATTTCCTAATTATGTGCACTTGTTTTATTTTCATTTCATGGCCTCTGTTTGTATATAGTTAATTGAATCTGTGATGTATGTGTCCGATACAGCTGAAACCTTGATCAGAAAGTATAATGGCATCATGTAGACGTGGTCACTGAAGTCAGAGAGGTCAGAGGTCAGTGTGTTTCCTTCTCTCAGGTGGTCTGGACTCGGTGGAGTACTACGAGATGGGCAGTAACGAGTGGAAGATGGCGTCCCCGATGCCGTGGAGGGGTGTGACGGTGAAGTGTGCGGCCGTGGCTTCAGTGATCTACGTTCTGGCCGGGTTTCAGGGGGTCGGCCGTCTGGGTCACATCATGGAGTATTACACTGAGACGGACAAGTGGGTCGTGTCCAGTAAAGTGCGCGCCTTCCCTGTCACCAGTTGCCTGATCTGTCTGGTGGACACGTGCGGCGCCAACGAGGAGGACATGAATTCGGCGTCTTCATCCTCATCCTCGGCCGATGGAAGGATGTGACAAACCCAGTCGTTATTGTGCCGAGATTTTAGCTGCATTACATATTCAACTGATTATGGTTTGTGTCTTTAGTGCAGATGCTGAGAAGAGTTTGTGTCGCTCAAATCAAACCAATCAGGTTTAAGCGTTTAATGTTGAGATAAGACTGCTTTTGTCTTTACGCTCAGATTATGATGATCTTTTGAGCTGTAACTTTCGACTTCCAGGAAGGCTGATGTTCCCTGATCTCGGATCAGATTTCCACGTCGCAGAAGGACTTCCATTTTTAGGAAACAGTTGCACCTTCTGCATTTTGGCGATGATTAATGTTGGTTTTATGTTTTAAGAATTGGTATTTTGGTGTGTTTATAGTATGTGTGAACATAAACTCGTGACTTTTATTTTTTTAATAATGCTCGTTTTATCGTTTTGATGTCGTAGAACTACAAGAAAACAAGCTGGAAAGTTTGAATGAAAGCTTTTTGTAAGAGAGAATCTAAATAAATGTATCTGTTACTCACTGATAGTATTTGTGTTTCATTTTGTTTTCCTCTTTAATATCAATACACACAAGCTCTGAACTTGTATTGCTTGTTTACTACGTCGTTTAGTGTTATTACTTTTGCCTGCAATACAATTTTATTTATGAAGACTTCAATTCAGTTTTCACTGGCAGTATCATATAGATAATACCCGATATTAATATTATATATAGTGTACATATTTTAAAAAAGACCATAGTAATATTTTATTCCCATAATCATGTACAATGTTGCTGTAAGAATACCAAAAGAAAGGTTTTGTAAGAGTTAAAATCTTTTATTTGAGAGCAGTAAAGATACACACTAGGTGGCGCTTAAGCTTTAAAATTGAGTGAATACGCGGTAAGTCAAGAGTTTATACAAATAAAATGTTTTACTTACTATCTTAATTCATCTTTGTCCAAGTAAAAATCCTAATTTAGATGTACTTTATAATGTTTGCGAGGTGTTGCGGAGAGGATTTGGAACATTGATCCAACAAATGTTTTTTTTCCCCCTGATCTTGCGTTGAAGGCTTTGCATATTAATATTAATGACGCAAGGTGACGTTCGTCTACCTGATTGGCCGAAAAGGCGGGCGCTCAGTGAGTTGGCGAATCAGCAAATCCTGTTTTGGTGACGGCATGCCTTATGAATATTAATTAGGCCACCTGAATGGACGCTTTCAAAGGTTACCAAGCAACGCTAGAATTACCTAATTAATATTCATGAGCTAATTGTTTGGTCATTCGGATCAGAGTTTTAGCTTTACATCTTTCAGAAAGAGTCTGCCGGGTCAGGCCGAGACTTTATCCCGCCTTATGTTCTTAACGAGGCGTGTTCTGTAACTGATTATGAACTACATCAACACTTTCGCTTTATTCTTTCACGACCGTTGATTGACACACTTTATGCCTTGAAGTCGCAGCGGACACACTGAAGGTTTGTTCACTATTAATCTTTATTGAATCTTAATTCATATTTTGTTGCTCCTGTTCCGTTACTTTGAGTCTTCGTACACACGATCAATCCTGCAACATTTATTGTAACACATCAGATTAAAGTTCGGGGTTTTTTCTTCAGTTTCGCTCGTGAACGCGTTTGTCATCGAGAGCGAGAGCAGATGTGAAGTAGTGCATGAAATCATCAAATCTCACAGAGTCAACAAAACCAGCTGTGCTAGTAGTAACAGAGTAATTAGATTCATTTATGATTTTGTGTATAAATTTTTTTTTTACTGTAGTTGGATGTAAATCCAATATCAGTTCATCAAAGCTCAAAAATCAAAGCTATATATATATATATATATATATATATATATATATATATAGCTTTGATCACAGGAATACATTACATTTGACTAAAGATTAACTTAGAAAACAGCTATTTTAAATTGTACTAATATTTGACAATAGTACAGTTTTTACTGTATTTTTCATAAAATAAATACAGCCTAGGTGAGGCTTTTTAAAAACTTGGTACCACTTTATAATAAGGTTTAATTAGTAACATGTACAGAACTAACCATGTTACTGTACTTGTTAATCTTTATTATCATTAGTTAATAAAATACTATTTTTCACGTTAGTGCACAGAGCATTAACTAATGTTAACAAATAAAACTTTTGATTTTGATAATGTATTAGTAAATGTTGAAATTAGAATTAACAAAGATTATTAAATGCTGTAGAAGTGCAGCTCATGTTAACTAGTGAAACCTTATTGTAAAGTGTTACCTTTCAAAAACTTTCAATTACGTTAAATTACTTGATACTAATTACTTAAAAACGTTTGACCTGTAGTGTAGGCCTATATACTATGTGTGTCATGAATTTTTAATTCATAAAAAGGGGTCATATATAATAGATAGGTTATAGCAGTGTTGTTTGGAGAGGTTTTAGATGAAGTTTAGCTGCACAGAAGGAGGTATGTGTTCAGGAATGACAAACCTCACTTTTCTTGGTTTTTCCCAACTGGTCTGACGTCTCTGTCAAGCTTCACTCCAGCCGTATGAATGCTGTCTCTGTCACTGTGTGACTCAGGGATCGTGAAGACCGGGTCTGTGTTGCATCAGAGTGACCAAAAGCATCTATTGTGTATTTACGTTTACAGTCGTACAGTAGATGCTTCGGTCTCTCAGAGTCGATAGAGCTGAAGCGAGTGCCGTGGTTTCATATTCAGTTCTAGTCTTAGTTTGAACTTGATCCAGATTCTGAGTTAAAGCAGATGTTGACATTGGGAGCGATCCATTGCATGTAGGGATTCGAATGGAAAAACAGCAGGGCATGCGAGGACAACCAGACTATTAGACGACTATGTTATCTAATTAAAGTTTTAACGTTAAAACATTCTCTTGTTACCATCCAGTGGAGAAAATCTAGTTAAATATCATGTTTCACTCTTAAATATGGAGATAAAACTCAGTTTTTTCTTTTGTTTCAGCAGAGAATGTCAGATTTTACTTCTAAAATGTGTGAACGATAACATTTAAATGCAAATCCCTCTCTTCATCCATTAACTCAGATAAGGCTCAGATGTTTTGAATGTGTAAAACATCAGCCATGTGCTGACATAATTATACGTTTTACATAGTGATGGTTTATTTGTTTATGGCTGAAATTCTGCAGCACATAATGAGCAAACTTCTATTTTGATCTGCGTGAATCCTTAAAGCTGCAGTCCGTAACTTTTTTGGGTTAAAAATTATCCAAAATACATTTGAGCAAGTACATAACCAGCCAGTGTTCAACACTCTCTGCTTGCCTGAGCTCGATTTAAAACGGTAAGCTTGTAATAATGTCTTTAACTCCAGTGGTACTGGTGGATTTCCGCGGGAAACTCGAGCATGTCTTTGCGTCATTACGTCACATCTGTCCACATAAAGAAGAGTCTCGGCTAGTCGGCTATGAGTGTGAGGATGCTGGAGGTGGAGATTTATAGCCTTTTCTCACAGCACTTGATATAATCAAACTTAGCAATTTGATGGCTGATCCAGAAAGGTTCAAACGACAATCATCAGTGACAACTGGAGATTCACCCGAACAAATGCGAAAGACTTAGGAGAAAAAAAGAGACTTCCATAAAGTATAATCTGTGATTGCGAATGCCAGGATCCACACCGGCGGCGACTGACAGCCGCACATTCTCCTCTAAACACTGGGTTCATCCGCGCTGTGCCGTGCCGAGGCACAACCCACGTAAAGTTGATAATTCCGCGAATAACTGCAATTGCAGATTTCGAACAGAGATGGCGACAAAGAGGAAAAACTACAGACTGCAGCTTTAAATATAGTTGGTGGTTGCTAGACACAAAGTCTCTTCATATCTCATCACTAACCATAAGCAATAGTAATAGAGATGCTTGCTCAGTCAGTAATGCTAAAAATGTCTGGTGAAGCATCAACTGAAGTCATTCTAACCTCTTGAACAGACCTAGAGGAAGTTGAAGAGGAACATGGATCTGAAGACTGAAGAGTGAACACACTGCGTGCGCTCACAGAACCGGTTGTGATGGCGGATAAAAGCCCGTCGGGTCTACTGGAGGCGTGTGTGGTGGCTGGAGTATCAAATGAACGCCTGAAGGAACTATGCCTGGTGAGACGTCTAAAAATCTTCATATTCACATTTAATGTTGAGGAAAAAACAACGAAAATCTATGCATTTTTTTTATTAATAATAATTATGATCAATTATGATGTTTTGTAAAATGGTATATAATATGAATGTGTGTGTGTGTGTATATATAATTTTTATTGCAAGTCCCATGCAAGATATTTCCAAATTAAATTTGTCGTGCTTGCTATATATATATACAATCTTGATGAAATAATGCGTAAAGAATACAAATAAAATGTGATTTCATTGTTAACATGAATAATATGTATAATACATTTTCTATAATTTATAGGCTAGTATATAAATAATATTTTCTTTTTTTTTTTTAAATGCATTTTTTTAAAATATATTATTCATAATAATTCATAAAATGTAAAAAGTTATGTATGTGTGTGTACAGTACCAGTCAAAAGTTTGGAAACGTTACTATTTTTAATGTTTTTGAAAGAAGTCTCTTATGCTCATCAAGCCTGCAGTTAAAAAAAAAAAAAAACAGTAATATTATGAAATATTATTACAATTTAAAATAATGGTTCTCTTTTTTAATATACTTTAATATGTAATTAATTTTTGTGATGCAAAGCTGAATTTTCATCAGCAAGTACTCCAGTCTTTGGTGTCTTATGATCCTTCAGAAATCATTCTAATATGATGATTTATGATCAATGTTGGAAACAGTTGTGCTGCTTAATATTTTTTTATAACTGAGATACTTTTTTCAGGATTATTTGATGAATAAAAAGTTAAAAAGAACTGTATTTATTTAGAATAGAAATCTTTTGTAACAATATACACTACCGTTCAAAAGTTTGGGAACAATAACTTTTTTTTTTTAAAGAAATTAGTACTTTAATTCAACAAGGATGCGTTAAATTGATAAAAGGTGATGGTAACGATTTATATTGTTAGAAATGTTTTTATTTAGAATAAATACTGTTTTTATGAATAAATGCTGTTAACGTTTTACTCATCAATGAATCCTGAAAAAAGTATTCCAAAAAAATATATTAAACAGCACAACTGTTTCCATCATTGATAATAACTGAGTATCAAATCATCATATTAGAATGATTTCTGAAGGATCATAAGACACCAAAGACTGGAGTACTTGCTGATGAAAATTCAGCTTTGCATCACAAAAATAAATTACATTTTAAAGTATATTAAAAAAGAGAACCATTATTTTAAATTGTAATAATATTTCATAATTTTACAGTTTTTTTTTTTTAAACTGCAGGCTTGATGAGCATAAGAGACTTCTTTCAAAAACATTAAAAATAGTAATGTTTCCAAACTTTTGACTGGTACTGTATATATGAACATATATATGCTGAAATTTCGATAATTACAAATAAAATAAAATAATATTTTATTAATAATCATCAATAATAATAATTAAAACAACTTTTTGTTATATATATATATTATTGATATACTATCCTATATAAATGATAGAAAATGTATGACACATATTATTGATATTAACAATGAAATCACATTTAATTTTTATTTTTAATGTGTTATTCCATTTAATGATGTGTTTTTCTCTGTGCAGAATGTGAGTTTAGTCGGTAGAGATCTGCAGGTGGAGGCGGAGGTGCTGCAGGTTCACGCTCCACCGTTCGTGACGAAGGACAGCTCCAGTAACGCCGTTTATCAGGCCTTCAGCAGAGTCCAGCGGAGACGCTCGTTTAAGAAGAGGGACCGGCCCGTTTCAACCATCACCGAATCCGGCAAAACCAACGAATCAGCAGCCGGCGTCTCAGACGACCTCAGCGTACCGCAGAACATTGACCTCCTAGCCCTGCAGCAGCTCTGCTTCCCAGGTAACCTCCGCAAACGCCTCAGCAGGGGATTCTGCGTCTAATGCGGATGCTAACAGAGTCTGGTTTGTCATTGTTCAGATGGTTTGAGAATAACCAATGAGTGCGGAGAAGACTCCTATCATTTCCTGGTGTTCACGGATGTGTTCGGGACCCAGACACATGGGGTGGTGGCTCAGTACTGCAAACCTATTCAGGTGAGCTATCTTAAACATACTGGATAGCTAGCATATCAAATCTCTCTAAATAGTTCATAAACAAACATGAAAGAGGTTTCAGTTCTTCAAAGATATTCTGAACTTCCTATGAAGATGTGAGAGAGCAAGATAGAGTGTGAGACAGAGGTTTTTTTAAATATCTCTTTATTTGATCAAACAAATACAGTAAAAATAGTAAAATATTATTACAGTTTAAAATATCTGTTTTCTGTGTGAATATATAGTAAAGTGTAATTTATTCCTGTGATCAAAGCTGTATTTTCAGCATCATTACTCCAGTCTTCAGTGTCACATGATCCTTCACAAATCATTCTAATATGATGATTTGATGCTCAAGAAACATTTATGATTATTATCAATGTTGAAACCAGCGGTGCTGCTTCATTTTATTTTTTGAAACTGTGATTCATTTATTTCAGGATTATTCGATGAATAGAAGTTTCAAAAGAACAGCATTTATTTGAAATAGAATCTTATGTAACATTATAAATGTCTTTAATTCAATTCAATGCATCCTTGCTGAATAAAATATATAAAAAAAAAAAAAAAATCTTGCCCTTAAACCTTGGAATGTTAGTGTGAACATAAATAAAAATACATACTGTGTAATATAATGAAAAATGTGTATTATTTATAATAATTATTAAATTCCTAACATAAAAAGTTTCCAAAATGCAGTCGCTAATTCCTTTGTCATGTTTGTTGTGTTATTGTAGTTCCAACAGGATAATATGATGCATAAAAACGGCTATCAGTCGACCAAGCTGCAGCGTCTGTACACCACGTACAGCATCTGTGTCATCTCCAAATATCCATATTATAATGCCCTCAGAGACTGTCTGTCCTGGTAAGAGCCTAATCCATATGATTATTTAGCTGGAACATGGACTGAAGAATAAGCTGAAGGTGTTTCATCTCTCTGCCGTCATAGTTTCTTGCTCCAGCTGAAGACGTCCCGCATGTCCGACTTTGAAGAGCAGGTGAAGGAGTTTTCCGCCAAACTGGCACTGGTTCCCATCCCGCCTCCTGGACCCCTGCATGTGGTGAGCCTCTTTATTCCCTGACCGTCCTGCTGGGAAGGTTCACATGAACATAAATACAGCTCTTTCAGGTCACCTACTTGAATGTTGGTTTGTGTGGATGTTTCTGCAGGTGTTTAATCTCAGACCCCTTCGGATTGAGCTTCCCTCCAGACTGGATGTGGACCGGCCCGTCTTGGACCTCGATCTTCACCTGCCGTTTCTGTGTTTCAAACCCAAACAGATCCTGCAGGTCAGTTATTATCGTTAAATAAAACTATTAAATACATTTTTGTTAATTCAAATAAAGCTGAATATAAAATAAATGCTTACTGAAAACTGACTTAAACTCCCCCTGTGGTGAAAATCTAGCTTTTAATGTTGTTTATATGTCTATGTGGTGTTTTAATATGCTTTAAGACAAACCATGTGTAAATTCATAAGTCGACACCATTGCTGAGTATTTTCTCCTTAAAGGGGTGGTTGATTATGATTTCACTTTTCTAGCTTTAGTTAGTGTGTAATGTTGCTGTTTGAGCATAATCAACATCTGCAAAGTTACGACGCTCAAAGTTCAAAGCAAAGGGAGAGATTTGCTTTTAAAGAAATCGCTTTTTAAGGACTACAACA
This sequence comes from Rutilus rutilus, assembly GCA_021464565.1. Classification (NCBI taxonomy): domain Eukaryota; kingdom Metazoa; phylum Chordata; class Actinopteri; order Cypriniformes; family Leuciscidae; genus Rutilus; species Rutilus rutilus. Next base: position 4,552,097 of record JAJAQA010000013.1, read on the forward strand.
AACGGCTGGTAGAGACTACACCACATTCCTCCCGGGTTAGTGACATCACTAACCCTAGAATTTACATAAACCCGCCCCCGGAACACAATTTATAGATTATCAAGACAGAATATGCTAATCAATGACTAGAAGATAACTACACATCAGCTACATAAACTCATCAACTAACCATTCAGAAATGTCCTGTTGCTTCTACATGTTGTCTCTTCTTCTTGAGTCTCTCCATCTTTGTCTGACTCCGGTTTGAACATAAAAGGCTAAAAGTTTTTGAAATTTTCAGTGCATGTCTGTGTGAGTGCAAGCTGTTGAAGCTCCGCCCCCTGTGCCGGGAGCAGCAGCTCATTTGCATTTAAAGGAACACACACAAAATGGTGTGTTTTTGCTCACCCTCAAAAAATGACAATTTTAACATGCTATATAATAATATCTGTGGGGTATTTTGAGCTAAAACTTCACACACACACACTCTGGGGACATCAGAGACTTATTTTACATCTTGTGAAAAGGGCATTATACCAGCCCTTTAAAACTGCAGTGAACCAAAGACACGGCTTGAAATCGCTGGTGTTTCTGACGTACAAACTACCTTGTAACCAATCAGATCAATGTGTGATCGTCAACGAGTGGATCTCTGAGCTGCAGTGAGTGAGTGGAGGCGGGGCTCATTTGCATATTCATAGAACATAAACTAAACTAAACGTATACTAAATGAAGCAAGGGTGTCGAGTTACATTCAAGCTATTTTAAGGCATGATGAAAGTTTTTTTCAAAGAAAAAACTTTTAAATGTGTAGTTTTGGTGATCAAAGATGAGTTTTAAGGGATACAATTATTGACGACAGGGGGACTTTAACTAAATGGAAATTAGAAATGTTGCCTTGGCAAAAAAAAAAAAAAAAAAAACTGAAATTAGTTTAGGTTGAAGCACAAAAATTACTAACTGGAAATAAATAAAAACTGTAACTAAACTAAAACTGAAATAAAATAAAATAAAACCTAAATACTAAAAAAAAATTGTTTAAATGACAAGCACAAAAATATTAATTAATAAAGTAAACGAGAACTGAAAATATAAAGATAAAAGCTAATTCGATATATTAATAAAAACTATAAAAGTATATAAATAATACTAACATAACACTGCAAGTCATTTTTGAAGCATTTTATGCACCAAACCAGTATAAACCGGTTTAACCCGGGTCAGAATGTGAACTCATGCTGGTCATGTTGAGGAGATGCTCATATATTTCCCTCTGGGTGGTTTTGTTCCTCCAGATCATCAGCTGTATCCTGATGGAGCAGAGGGTGGTGTTCCTGTCCACCGACTGGGCCAAACTCACGCTCGTGGCCGAATGTTTCATGATCTTCATCCACCCGCTGCGCTGGCAGCATCCGTTCGTACCCGTCCTGTCCCGCCAAATGCTGGACTTCATCATGGCTCCCACGGCCTTCCTGATGGGCTGCCACACACACCACTTCCAGGAGGTCGCAGAGGTACACATCCATACTAAATTATATATTTACATAAAGCTTTTTAATCCTTGTTTTGTCTCATTTTAAATAATTTTAAGTCATCTACAGACCCCATTGGACGTTTGCTGAGCCACTGATCTAGTGCCATTATTGACATGTGGCTCATTTCTCAGTTGATGACCGATTCCTGTGTCTTTCTACAGGAGATTGATGATCTGGTTCTCATAGACATTGACCAGGGAACAATGTCGTCTTCATGTTCAGACAGACTTAATCTTCCAGATGTGCCACTGGCAGCCAGAGATTGCTTTATATACCGGTGAGAGACTCTTTATTTCTGTTTCACTTTCCATATCATGTCGTTCAGAACTTTGGGGTCAGTAAGGCTGCATTTATCTGATCATAAAATACAGTAAAAACAGTAATATTGTGAAACATTATGACAATTTAAAATGGCTGTTTTCTATGTGAAAATATAGTGAACTGTAATTTACTCCTGTGTTCAAAGCTTCATTACTCCAGTCTTCAGTGTCACGTGATCCTATATGATGATTTGCTGCTCAAGAAGCGTTTCTGATTATTATAGATAATGCTTAGTTAATGATGACTACTGTATTGGACAGACCCCAAAATAGACCAATCACAGCATAGCACACGAATTCTGTTGACATTCAAATACAGTCTGTTGTCAACATTCTGTTGACATTCAAATACAGTAGTCGTCATTAACTAAGCATTATCTATCACTGACTTCATCATGTGTGTGGCCCCTCAACTAAAGTGTTGACTAGGTCCTTTGAAACACTGATGAACAATGTGATATTAATGGTGGCATAACTGAACAAAGAAAACATCATGATCATGCGTAATAAATCATAATTCATGATGATGCACTCCTCTTAGTTAATGTTTTAAGTCATGAATGAAAAACGTTGAACTCGTGTTAGTTCCTGATGATTCATGAGATATTAATGCATGAATAAATGCATAATTCATGCGTGAATTTATACATGAATTCATGATAATACATGTACCCTTACCGTAAAGTGTTACCCTTCTTTCTTACTTACTGAATCCAGTGAAACCACTAGAGGCATCAAGACAAGACAAAACATGACACACTTCACACAGGCCGTCTTTGTATTTCAACACAACATGTTTTAGTCTGAGGTGATTTACTGGATTTTACGCTCACTGTTGAACATGATCCTGCTGTGTACAAAGCTTCAAACTCAAAGGAGCTCAGAGACACAATTAAGTTAATTGCTTGTAATGAACATAATTGTGCTAAATAAACAGTGTCATCCAAAGCCTCAGCTGCAGGGTTCAGACGGCGTGCTGTTTCTTCAGTTTAAGGATGTTGTGTGAATGAGAGCGCTGTGGTTTGTGTGTTTCTGTAGAGCCGGAGGGCTTCAGCTTCACTATGATCTGGATCTGTGTCACGCCGGCAGCCGAACGGACATCAACGAGCTGCGCGCTCACAGGAGACGGTGGCAACACAAGGTCAACAGCGTCATCCTGAACGTCACCATGGAGCTCATCGTCAACATCTTCAGGTGTGGAGCTCAACAACCCTGCCTCAAGAGCTCATATCGGATCATTTATGGGTCATTTATATTATATCTTTCTCCGTTTTTTTGCACCAAAGTCTTAATTTTGTTAAAATAAGTAAAATTACTAAAACTAAAACTGAAATAAAAATAAATGTAAGCTAAATATAAATATTTAGACTAATAAAAATGACAAAAGCACATGCCGAAATTACTAAAACGGACTAATATTAAAATGAAAACTGACAATATAAAATTAAAAGCTAATTCAAAATATTAATAAATACTATAATAGTATATAAATACTAAAACTGATGTTATGCTTCTGCATGTAAATGTTTTTCTTCTAAAAAGCCACAAATGCAAAAAGCAACGTTGTCCAAAAAAATAAAATATATATGTATTTTATGGTAATAAGAATCTAATGACCATCACCATTAACCGGATTATATCATATTATATTATGTTAATTTATTATTTAGTATGTAAGTCTCTTTTTATTTTGAGTTAAAATGTGGCCTGAGCAAGTTTTTGAGAGATTATCCTTAAGACAAAATGTTAGAATTAATGTAAATGATCTCAGTTATGATTGGCTAAGCTCTTCTCATTACAGAATCTTGCAATTTACTCTGGATCAAAAGTTCTGAAAGTTCTTAAAAACACACGTTATAAAGGTTTTATTCTCTAACTGAACCATCCTGCTCTGGATCTGAACACAGTGATGTTGTTTCATGCTCTGTGGTTGATCTGAAATACATCTGCTCTCTTTTTTCCTGCTTTCTGTAGTGAAGTTTGTGAGTTCCTGAACTATGAGCATCGTGTTTTCAACAGCGAGGAGTTCCTCCGGTCCAGAGAGACGACAGAGCACACCTTTTACAAAAGGGTAAATAAATGCTCATATCCAGTTCTACACTCAGCCCATGCTTCTGTACCAAACTCACGCGTGTGTGTGTTTGCAGGTTCTAGACACTCATATATTCCACTCATTTCTGCGGGACCGTTTGAACAGGAAGAATGACGCATTCACTCGCATGCAGCTCAACATCCGTTCAGAGACTCGGAGGTAAACGGATTCTTTCCATCTCCCTCTCTCTCTGTGTTTCCATTCATTTAAGGAATATTCTGCATCATTTTTCATATGTATTGCTTGTTCTAAAAGTGTGTTTACAGTATATAACAATCAGGAAAGCAGGTTTTAAAAACCAATATGCGAAGCTTGTTTTTTTGTTAAATTACTTGCATGAATTGCTCAAACATAAAAAAAAAAAAAATTATATTTGAAATGTAAAAAAATTATAAATCCTCTTTTTAAAGTCAAATGCTCAATGTAAACATTGCTTATAAATGGTCTCGCCTTGCAATCTAAATGCGGCAGTCTTTTTAAATTGTTACTAAGCTTGTTTGGATATTATCTTTCATGTAGTGTGTAATCGAGCTGTTTGTAAATGTAAAAGCTGTCGAGTTGCAAAGTTCCAAAGATCAAAGTGCAGATAAATGAAGTTATTGTCTCCCAAAAGAAAGAAGCGATTCTGCCAAGTCGTCAGTGATTTCAGTCTTATTTCCTTCTGAAACTGCATAGGTTTGTAACAAATTTGCATAATGCCAGTCTGTGGTTTTCATTGGCTGCCGGCAAACAGCGTCTGCTTTGCCCCGTCCATAATCACTGCACTGCAAAAAATGCTTTTCTTACTTAGTATTTTTGTCTGGTTACTATGGAAGCTTGTTTCCGCCACAGAATAAAACATTTTAAAAGATAATTGCGACTTTTTATAGTTTACATCTCGCAATTCTGACTTTATTTCTCAGAATTGCGAGATATAAAGTCAGAATTGCGAGATATAAAGTCAGAATTGCGGGATATAAAGTCAGAATTGCGTGAAATAAAGTCGCAATTGCGAGATATAAAGTCAGAATTGCGAGATATAAAGTCAGAATTGCGTGATATAAAGTCAGAATTGCGAGATATAAAGTCAGAATTGCATGATATAAAGTCAGAATTGCGGGATATAAAGTCAGAATTGCGGGATATAAAGTCAGAATTGCGAGATATAAAGTCAGAATTGCGTGAAATAAAGTCAGAATTGCGGGATATAAAGTCAGAATTGCGGGATATAAAGTCAGAATTCAGACTTTTTTTCTCGCAATTGCAACTTTTTATATCGCAATTCTGACTTTATAAAACGCAATTGCGACTTTATATCATGCAATTCTGACTTTATATCTCCCAGTTGAAAATTATTATATTTTTCTTATTATAAAGTCAGAATTGCGAGATATAAACATGCAATTCTGAGAAAAAAAGTCAGAATTTCAAGTATATTTCTCGCAATTGCGAGTTTATATCTCATAATTCTGACTTTATAACACGCAATTGCGACTTTATATCACGCAATTCTGACTTTATAACCTGCAATTGCGACTTTATATCACGCAATTCTGACTTTATAACCTACAATTGCGACTTTATATCACGTAATTCTGAGATAAAAAGTCAGCATTTACCTTTTTTATTTTTCACTCTGTGGCGGAAACAAGTTTCCATAGGTTTCCAGTCCAAATATCAAAAAATTCTTAAATCAAGATGCATTTACTAGATAAGTAAAATTAGATAAGATATTATGTCTTGTTTTCCGGGGGAATTCATCAAAATTAAGTGAGTTTTTGCTTAAAACAAGCAAAATGATCTGTCCATGGGGTAAGAAAAATAATGTTAATTCAAACAGAAACAAGATTATTTTTCTTACCACATGGACAGATCATTTTGCTTGTTTTAAGCAAAAACTCACTTCATTTATTTCCCCAGAAAACAAGACCTAATATCTTATGCCATTTTACTACTTTAGTAAATGCATCTTGATTTAAGAATTTATTTGATATTTAGACTGGAAATAAGACAAAAATACTAAGTAAGAAAAGCATTTTTTGCTGTGTGTAGTTGTATCCGAGACTGGAAGAGTTTGGTTCGTGTTGTTCACGTCGAGAAGACGCTGTTTTCTGCTGACAAAGCAAATCCACTTTGATGAGATTGATACGGTAAAACCGAGCCACCGTTACTGTTCGTATCACTGTGAATCAAGAGCTGAGGAAGAGCTGAAACTCGGATATGCTGATGGACGTTTGGTTAGAGAGACTGAATCATTTATCAAACCGTTTCAGACACTGTGAGGAAACAGCATGTTGTATATACTATGAGAAAATGAAAATAAATAAATAATTTGACCTTGGAAGCCTTTTGTGAGAGACTTCCGAAACAAAAGTGGGAGCCTTTAAAATATCATAATAGGAGCACTTTACAGGTCTCACGGCTGAGCAGTGGGCTCAGATATGCATCAGACAAACACAGGAAACAACTAAACCTCACTTGGGAAAAAATAGGCATTATTTCTTCACTTGATGATGTAATGATGATGAATCTGTCTCAGTGTGATTCTGTTACTGGCAGAAGGGGAAGTTAAAAACAACAGCAAACCCACATGGCAGTCTGTGCACACCAGAGAAAGCATTGCGCTCAGTTCACATGTGAAGACGTTTAAAAAACAAAGTATGATTTTTTTTTTAGTATGTACTGCATGTTTGGCATGATAACAAGATAATCATTTTGGCTAGTCTCTTCCTGGTAAGAAGATGAAGAGTAACCCGGGTTTAGTTTTTTAGATGGTCATGGCGTTAGATTGCATGTAACTTGACAGGTTTGGTAAGTTATTTTGGTCAGTGTTTTAAATTTTGAAACAGTGAGTCATAGATGTCATGGTCCTGTGCGTTTACCTGCTGTGCTTCCGTTAGTGTATTTACTGTTAACATGTTTCCCATGCGTTTCTACATGTTGAAATGATTGTCAGAGTAAAGCAGTACCAGACATGAGGTTAAAAAAACAACCGAATGTTTCTGAAAATCATCATCTGACATGACTGAGCTAAATTTAAAATACATTTTCTTCATGATTTCTCCATGATAACGTGTGTTTTCCTCAGGTTGAGGACCATGACGGAGTCTCCACTCAGACCCTCGAGGGAGGAGGTGAGCCGCAAGACCCTCAGACCAGAGAACGGCCTGAACAACAGGCTGGGGAAGAGTATGCCAAACCTGGCGGACTGCCAACTGCTCACCCTCCCGGTCCGGCAGATGTCAGTGGGGACGATGTCTTTACAGAGCGGTGAGAAACTTTTAAGAACAGATTATTATGAAAATCACATACAAATCAGAAGCATGTTTAACCAGGGACCCCTGATGTGGATTGAAGAATGCATGTTGATGTAAAACAATTGCATATGCCCTGAGCATGTGATGTCATTCATATTTTTGGTTCATTTTCCTAGAAGAGAAATGGGTAACACTTTACAATAGGGTTAATATATTAACTAACATGAACTAACAATGAGCAATACATTTGTTACAGTATTTATTAATCTCTGTTAATGTTAGTTAATAAAAATCCAGCTGTTCATTGTGTGTTCATGTTAGCTCACAGTGCATTAACTAATGTTAACAAATGCAACCTTTGATTTTAATAACGTATTAGTAAATGTTTAAATATTAACTAAGTTTAATAAATGCTTTAGAAGTGCAGTTCATTATTAGTTAATGTTAACTTTTGAACCTTATTGTAAAGTGTTACTGATAAATGTGTTTATTTGCTATATGCTTATTGTGCACATTTTGGATTTAAGAGTGAAAGTAATTTAGATTTTTTTGTAATCTATAAAACATGGAAAAAAAGTCATAGTACATGTCACTTATCTCCATTTTATGTTAACAGGTTCCTGGGGTCCCTCAAGGCCAATCAGAACCTTTAATCTCCCAGAATTCCCTCCTCCGCTGTCCTATCAGTACGTTCAGAAGTACTACGTTGATCTCATTGCCCAGTTGAGCAGAGCCATCTCCACGGCGACCCCAGATGACTCCGCCCTCCTGGCCCGTTACTATTACCTTCGAGGCCTGGTGAACTCGGTAGCCGGCAGACGCGTGGACGCCCTCGGAGACTTCCAGAGCTTGTATAAGACCGACATGGACATCTTTCCAGCCGAGCTGCTGAACGCACTGGTTGAGTCTCTGCCAGCGGACGAGAGAAAGTTGGCCGATCAACGCCCTGATTTGAAGCGTCTGATCAGCCGGGTGAAAAAAGACAATGAGCGCGAGCGGGCGCTACCGATGGATGGTGGGACGGTGAAGAGATTCGAACTGCCTAAGAAACACTTGCACATGGAGGACTTCGTGCGGCGCGTTCAGGAGTCCGGCATCGTTAAGGATCTGGGAACCATCCAGAGGCTGTTTGAGGCGCTCACTGTTGGTGGGTACAAAACATGACCAATCAGAATTGAGCTGTCGCATGATTGGCCCAAACTGACAAGCTAACTAATTGGCTAGGGAAACTTAGAGATAAAATCTGACAGCCTTTCCTGCTCTTACAATCCAAGTATACTGAGGTTGATTCCTTACTGATGCTGCGTGAGCTAACAGAACCCTTCCCCGGATCACTCAGGGTGAACATGTGTCTGCTCCAAAAAATAAACATCAGGTGATGGATGGATAGACAGACAGATGGACAGATAGATGAATGAATGAATAGATGGATGGATGGATTGATAGATAGATAGAATGGATAGACAGATGGACGGATGGATAGATTGATGGATGGATAGACAGACGGATAGATGGATATATAGATGGATGGATTGATAGATGAATGAATAGATGGATGGATGGGTAGATAGATAGACAGATGGATGGATGGATGGATGGATGGATGGATGGATGGATGGATGGATAGATGGATGGATGGATGGATATATAGATGGATGGATGGATAGACAGATGGATGATAGATAGATGGATGGATAGACAGACAGATGGATATATAGATGGATGATTGATAGATGAATGAATAGATGGATGGATAGACAGACAGATGGATATATAGATGGATGGATTGATAGATGAATGAATATATGGATGGATAGACAGACAAACGGATAGATGGATGGATAGATAGATGAATGAATATATGGATAGACAGACAGATGGATAGATGGATATATAGATGGATGGATTGATAGACAGATAGGTAGATGGATGGATAGACTGATGGATAGATGGACGGATAGACGGATACATAGACAGATGATTGATGGATAGATAGATAGATAGATAAATGGCTAATGCAACTTATATGATGTCCGCTGTTGTAAATGTATTCTTTTTCCCTGTTGTACAGAATAAACTGTTAGAATATATTTAATATAATTAATATACTTATAATTTCTGCTTCCAAAATCGGCCAAATCAAACAGACACGTATAATTTAAATATGCTAATATTGGCTGATGTGCTCATTGATGTGTCATGCATCCCTCGTGTTTTTGGTAAAAATGGCTTTGGTTTGCCAGGTGTGGAGGCCTCGTCCCAGTCTGTATTTTACCTTGCCGTGGACGGTAAGCGTAGTGTGTTTGTGCAGTGTGCCATCTGTACTAATACCCATCACGGCATGGCACTTCAGCACTCACGACTCCATACGTGCATGTGCATGAGTGTGTGCGTGAAGGAATGTTCTTCAGGTAGGCCAGATTCTCTAACCCTGTTTGTGTTTAACCTCTAGCTCTAGTCCTCTGTTCACACTCGATGCTTCAGTCGTATAACGCTGGTTAATCATTTCCTGTCTGTTAAAATTTCATTTAACGTTTACGGCTGTGTGACACATCACAGTTCCCGGACGGTGTTTGTAAAACAAGTTTGTGTTTGTCATGTGTGTCAGATACCCAAGATGCATTTCTTACACACATACGCGGCATGACTCATCATTCTTTTCTTTTCTTTTTTTTGTTTGATGTGAAAGAATGCAAGGCACAACCCTGTAGTTCTCAGACAGGTTTAAAGGGGATATTTTGCTGTACTGTGTGCCGTTTATATCTCGCTCACGGGGATTTACCGTGTTGATTTATTGCCTAGAGCCATAAAGTAAAGAGCCGTCCTTATCTCAGATGTCATGAGATCTCCAGTAATTCTATCATTTACTCACACTCATGTTTTATGTGACACTCCTCCTCCTAGGGATGCATGATATATCGGCCACCATATCAGCATCGGCCGATATATGTTCATTTTTAATGTTGTTGTTATCGGCACGATAAGAAAATTTGGTCGATATATTAAATCCGATAAATAGTTTATGATTTCCTTCAGCTGAGACACTTCAGATGCGCACTGTTCAACATAATGGTTTTAAATTGCTTGAAATATGATTTGGAATCACTTCATAAAAAGAAAATATGGTTCAGAAGCGCGAGTCTGTCATATAGGCAACATTAAATTATAAAGAGAACATCATAATTGAGTGTTTAGGACATGGCTTTTAATGATCGGACTCTCAAAAAATATATAAAAATTTGGATTTAGATTTATCGGCAAATATATCGGTTATCGGCTTTTAAATATAAAGAATTATCGGTTATCGGTATCTGCCAAAATGTTGATATCGGTGCATCCCTACCTTCCTCCATGTAGTCATCTTCATTTATATAGCGCTTTTAACAATGTAGATTGTTCCAAAGTGGCTTTACAGAGATGCAAGGATAGTTTAAAGTAACAGAGATTGTTTTGGCGGAGACATTTTGGTTCATTTCTGAAGTCCACATCATATTTTAATAGATTATTTGTAAATGACGATTAAATTTGAGTGTGTTCTTCACACAAAAGCATCATACGACTTCAGAAGACCTGGAGTATGCATAGTGCATGAGTCATGTGACTAATTTTATGCATTCTATTTCATATTTTTTTGGAGCTTTGGCCCCATTTCACTACTTTTGTATTTTTGCATTTGCGTTCCATGGAAAAGAATCAAGTCATACAGGTTTAGAGTTAATGATCACACTGTGAAGCTTCATTCCCCTGCCCATTATAATCAATCATTTGGTTTCAAACGTTCCCTAGAACTGGGATTTTCAACTGGGGTCGGGAAGGGAGAGTTAGGAGGTCCATGGAAAACAGTTTAGAGGATAAAAAAGCCTTGTTCTGGAATAAAGCGCTGGTGTTTTTTCGACCCCTCCTCCACGCAGGTCAGCAGAAGCAGGTGGATCCGGAAACCTTCCGCTTCTTCTACAGCTTCTGGAAGGAGACTGAAGCTGCGGCTCAAGACGTGGACTTACCGGCCGTCGCGCTGGAACACCTGGAGAGCGACGAGTGCGTCTACAAGCTCTCGTCATCCGTAAAGACCAGCCACGGCGTGGGGAAGATCGCCATGACCCAGCGCAGGCTCTTCCTGCTGACCGAGGGCCGGCCGGGATACGTCGAGATCACCAAATTCAGAGATATTGAGGTGAGGATCACTTAAAGGGATAGGTCACCCAAAATTGAAAATTAGCCCATGATTTACTCGCCCTCAAGCCATCCTAGGTGTATATGACTTTTCTTTCTTTTTTTCAGACGAATACAATTGGAGGTATATTAAAAATATCCTCATATACACTTAGGAGAGCTTGATGGAGAGTAAATCATGGGCTAATTTTAAATGAACCAATCCTTTATCATCTAGCCAGGCACCCATATATAATTGTTTGTTTCCTCACGTAACTTGAAACACGTTGTTCTTCTCATCCAGGATGTGAAGATATCTTCTGCTCCTTTCCTTCTGCTGAGGATCCCGTCGCTGAAGATCAAAACGTCCTTCAGGAAGGAGTCGTTCGAGGTCAATCTGAAGTCGGAGTGTGACCTCTGGCACCTGATGATCAAAGAGATGTGGGCCGGGAGGAAGATGGCCGACGATCATAAGGTCTGATGACTGCATCATTTTTTTTCTTTTTGCCAAATTCATCTTCTAGCTCAGGGATTCCTAAACTTTTTTGTCAGCCAAACCACTTTACACATATTTTATGAAAGCGCTATATAAATTCATTCATTCATAAAATATTTTCTTGAAGTTCCCCCTGAGATTTGAAATTATAATATTTCAATAATTACAAATAATTTGCATGTTCACGGCTCTCTGATGTCAGATGGTCACATGACATGCAGGTAAACTAATAAAATATTTCATATTTTTTATTTCAATTTGTTTTATTTGTTAATTATTTACTTTAGTATTAAATATAGGCCTGTTGTGATGTTAAATCACACCTGTTGTGTGTATTTTATCGTATTGCAATTTGAACTGCGATAAACATTTTCATGTCATAAAAAATATAAATTTCAACATTCTTTATTGCTTTTAAAGCAATAAAAAGGTTCTTTATTGTTATTTTAGTTTTAGTTTTAACTCTAATTATAATTTTTTTTATTGTAGTCACTTATTTACAGTATAGGGCTGCATGATAAAAAAATAATAGGCCTGTTTTGAATATTTTGTCATGTTGTGCTTTGAACTGTGATATGATAAATATGTCATAAGAAAACATCTCAAAGAAAAATGTTTATATTTTAACATTCTTTATTGCTTTTAAACTATTTTTTATTGTTATTATCATTGTTTTAACTCTAATTATAAAAAATGAAGCCAAAAATGATTACTATTGAAATAATACAATTGTATTTTAAATAAAAAAGGAATATTTGATAAGAATATCAGTGATAATTGTATTACTTAAATGATACTTAAATTCTTTACTTTCAAGCATTAAACCCTTGAGCTTTTATTTTGGAGGAAAACTGCAGGGGGACCTTTATGTCGGTCTTTAGTTGACAACAGCTTTATAAACACTTCTTGTTACAAATCTGTCTAAAAGTCCTGAAAACGGACGTCCACCCAAATGTTCCTAAATGCAAGTTATATATGCGACAAGCAAAGATGGGGTTCGTGAGGAGCAGCATTTACTGTGAACTCCAGAATACTGTGTAAAATAACACCATTTTGCAGTTGTGAGTAGATACCAGACTGAACGCAGGTTTCGATATGGGTTTAGTGCAGTGGTGTTGGGTTTTGCTCTCAGCTTCTCAAATGGCTGTTCCTCAGAAGCTCATGGCCCGAGGGTCAGGAGTGTCTGTCCTGATCGTGTGAATGTGTGCTGTGATATCTCTGGCACAGGACCCTCAGTTCATGGAGCAGGCCTTGACAAACGCCCTGCTGATGGACGCTGTGGTCGGGAGCCTGCAGTCACAGAAAGCCATCTACGCCGCCTCCAAACTGGCCTACTTCGACAAGATGAAGTTTGAGGGTGTGTATCACAGTCACTCAACTAGTTTGTTATGGCTGAACGTGCATCACTTAATAAACTGGTGTGTTAGTCTGGGCGTTTAATCTTATTGTATTTTCAATTACGATTTTGGCTTCCAGCGATTATGAAAACAAAAGAATCAAGATACAAGTATTTCGATTTTAATAGATTGTGGAAGTGCACTTAACATAAGTTGATCTTATTCACTTATTCTAGTTTTGTTTATTATTTTTTATTTTGTGTATTTAAATATATATATAGTTATACACAACCGGTCAAAATTTTGGGGTCGGCAAGTTTTAAAAAAAATGTTTTTGAAAGAAATCTCTTCTGCTCACCAAGGCCTAAATGATTTGATACAGCAAAAACAGTAATATTATGAAATATTATTACAATTTAAAATTTCTATGTGAATATATATTAAACTGCACTTTACTCCTGTGATCAAAGCTGAATTTTCCGTATCATTACTCCAGTCTTCAGTGTCACATGATCCTTCAGAAATCTTTCTGATATGATGATTTGCTGCTCAAGAAACATTTATGATTATTATCAGTGTTCAAAATAGTTGTGCTGCTTCATATTTTTGTGGAAACTGTGATGCATTTTATTTTCCAGGGTTATTTGATGAATAGAAAGTCGAGAAAAACAGCATTTATTTGAAATATAAATCTTCTGTAGCTTTTTAAATGTCACTTTTGATCAAATAATGCATCCTTGATGAATAAAGGTAATCATTTCTTTAGAAAAAAAATCTTAGGGTAGTGTATAGTATTTATTTTATGTATTTATTTTTATTTATTTTTTGAATTATGTTTAAAGAGAATCCACTCTTCATTTTTAAGTTCAAAAGTCAATGGTTAATTGTGTTACATCATTGTGATACAGTAAACACGTTTATGATTTTTACCATGAGTGAGCAGTGTGTGCGTCACCGACAGTGTGTGTTACATCTGATAAATGACCTTTTTAGTCTCTACTGACTGTATTAGTCCTCAGTTGTAAGTGGCTTTGGCTAAAAGCTTCTGCTAAATGATTAAATGTAAATTTACTATGTCTCTGGGTTTGTTACAGTGCCCATGATGGTCCCCAAAACTACATCTGAGACCCTAAAACACAAGATCAACCCGTCTCTGGACCTGACGTCTCCTCAAGCGGTGGACGTCCTGCTCTACACGCCCGGTGAGTCTGCCAGCTTTCGGCTAAACATCTCAATAAAGGAAGTCATGGGAGTCGTGCACGGTATTTATTTTTAACTCCAAGACAAAGAGCAAACATATATTGGTTTCGTAACAAGTGTCTTTCACTTACAAGCTGCTCCATGTCAACCAGATCAACCAGTTTGACCTGGTAATTCCACAAACGTAAAGATGGTTATAGATTCAGTGCAGATGGATGTTGCGTTACCGTTCCTGTCATGGAGGAGAACAGGTTTCCAAATCAGTTGAGCAGAAACCGCTTCGGGCAAAGGTCACATGCTCAGTTATTTTGATTACGACATATTTCCACGACTCATGACTCACTACAGTACATTAATGTCATTAGGATTTCCTCACACTGACTTACTGTAAGTCGACGCAAACCTTTGCTCACGAGTGATTCCTCTTCATTCAAGGATTTGCTGCTCTTAGTTCTTAGCTGTGTGTTAAAGGTGTTACGGCAGCTAAACACACATGAGTCCAGGTCAGGTTACAGGGAGTTTCACAGACTGGATTCTGACATCATTCAAAACCACAGGAGATCAGAGAAAGCTGCTTTTATGTCACTAACATCTGGAATCCTTTTGATACTTCAAATTAGGCAAAATCCAACGCTTTTAGAAGCATCTGAAGTAGAGCTGTACGATTAATCGGTAAAAGATCGCGATCTCCATTGAAATACCCACGTGATCTCATTCCTAAATGACAACGATTCGTCCGTGTCTATTAAATCTTTGACAAAATCACACCGGAACATTCAAATCTAGTCATTCAAACGTTGCTGACCAAAGAGAGTGTCTTTTCAGTCACACAGAATCGATATGTTACAAATATTCATATAATCATAGAAATACTGGGATACAAGTTTATAGTTCGGATATAAAAACTGTCTACGGAAGCGAACAAAATAGAGTAAATCATGCTTCAAATATGGCATCATTACATGGTTACACCAGTAGGTGGCGACAAGTGACTGTTAAAAAATGTAATTGTCATTGAATCATTCATTCAAGAGATTTGTTCAGAAACGCTGAAGTGACATCATTGAATTATTCACTCAAACTTTTTTTTTTTAAATAATTCATTCAGATTAATTAAACATTTTAAATAGACTGCAGCAATTAACGTTTTGTCAGAAACGCTACAGAAACAGTAAATTACATAGAATCTTGATCTCTGTTTGAAACTAAAACAAATTCTCAATTTACCCAGAATCGTGCAGCTATAATCTGAAGACATGGTTTTACTTTGAATTCATATATTTTTAAGTACCATAAGTCATCTTACATTTTAAAATAAAATTTTTTGAAATGTGTTTATTATTATTATTGCCTTTTGTTGTTATTAAGAGATCAAGAAACAAAAACCAACATTTTTACAAAACGTGAGTGATTGCGAGGCCGTTGCTTTGTGGTTGCTAGGGTGTTCTGAGGGGTTGCTAGGGCATTTTTAGGTGGTTGCTAGGATATTCTGGGGGGTTGCTAGGGCAGTAAGTTCTCAGTTTGATTTGTTGGGTTTCACACAAGCGCACTGATATCAGGACTCGTCAAGTAACTGTAGAACAGAATCAGAATACTTCAGTCTTTCTGTTGCGGATCATAAAAACACTGTCCAACTCCTGCTGGTTCAGCTGAATGTAATGGCAAAAAGTCACATGTTTTCTTTCCATGTCTGATGAGTGACAAACTGTAGAAGATAGTCATAAAAACCTGCCGAAAACATTCACGGGTCACATTCCAACACAAAACCACAGGAAAACAAATAAGACATTTTGCAGTAAGAAAGCTTTTAAGAGCATTTCGATTTTTTGCTTTGTGACAATTAAGCAGATTTCCTCTTTTAACTGTCATTACTGCAAAAAAAAAAAAAAAAAAAGATATTATTTACATTGTGAAGTGTTTATACATAATGTTAAATTCTTGCTGATTGAAATAAAATAAAAATTGAGGGGAAATTGTGGTTGACAGACATGAAACAGTATTGATCCTTAAAATATGCTTTATTTTCTTTATTCAAAATATTTTTTAGACCCATCTATTCTTTATTTAATTTTTTCTATTTATATTCTATATTGCTGATTTGATCAGGACATTCAGCACAAAATGTGTGTTGTATAAACACCCATAATGCCCTGTGGGTTCTGTTGTAAGGGCTCTGTGACCCAACAGGGAGGATTTCAGTGTTCAACTGTCATCATTATGAAAGGCAGATTGTGTCGTGATTTCAGCTTGCTGAAGTGTGCTGTGTGTCTGTAGGTCAGCTGGGTGTGTCGGAGCTGGACGGCGGCGCGAACCCAAAGCTCTGGTGTGCACTGAGCGATGGGAAGGTGCTGGTGTTCGACGCGGCCAGCTGGTCCATGCAGCAGAACTCTGTTCAAGTGGGAACGTCCCGTCTGGTGAGATTATATGATCTCGATGGATGACGTATGAAATGCCATTACCTCTTATCTTCACCTTATCAGTCTCTAGAGGTTGATAGTGAGGAAATCAGAAATATTGCATAACAGACAAAAATATTCAATATATGAGTATGAGTATGTCAGCCGCATTTCAGGACATTTTATTACTATATATGTATGTGTTATATATATATATATATATATATATACATACATATACTATATAAGGCTGCATTTGTTTCTTTAAAAAATTAATAAAAACAGTAATATTGTGAAATATTATTACAGTTTAATATATCTGTTTTCTATGTGAATATATACAGGGTTCCCGCGGGGTCTTAAAAAGTCTTAAATTCTGAACTTTAAATTTAAGGCCTTAAAAAGTCCTTAAAAACAGCCATATTTTCATCCGCGGTCTTAAATTTCATTTAGTCAGGTCTTAAAAAAGATTTTACCCTCGTTCATTTCCAGAAACGCTGGCCGCAGAAAGTTATTACAAAGTAGCAAAAAAGTATCGAAGTCGCTCGCCAAGAGGCAGTTCACATGACGCGTCTTTTTCACCCTCAAGTTCATTCAAATGTAGGCGCGCGGTAAGCACGCTTATAATTGAAGCGACGCGCTCGTTTTTTTCCAGGAGCAGCGACATGAAAAAAGACATGAAGGATGCGGGTGCACCCAAACACTACGGGTGTTTTTCTCTTCTCCGTAAATAAATCTTGTAACAGAGCTACAGCAAGTGTTTTTCGGCGGTGGAAACACTGGCGGAGCTAGGGGGTGGCCAGGAGCTTGGTCTGAGCTTGGCCACCCCTTTGGCCACCCCTGTTTCTGTCTCTTTTTTTATTGACAAAAATTGCGTTTTTTTAAAACGCTGAACCGTCTCTTTAAGACCACAAAAAACGTGAGACTTTTCAGACGCACAATCCAACTTCACCTCAGAATGAGCTTCAGCAGAACATCAGACAGTGATATGCACATAGTAAATATAGAGTCAATCTTTCTCAACTGGTGGGTTGCAAGACCGTTTTGAGGAAGTCGAATTGTGTGTCAACAACAAACGTAATTCTCTTTTTTTTCTGATGCTACTTTTATTTTAGAAGATGTGTGTGAAAGCTTGTGACACTTCTGTCAGATGCTGAGGAAAGCACGTTGTCCTTGTTCAGTCGGCTATCTTCTTTAAGATGAGATGTTGTCAGGAAAACTAACTAACTTTTCTGTCATACGGCTGACAGCCGTTGTACTGTCCTTGCACACAATAACCCTAACCCTAACCCTAACCCTAACCCACATCACGCGCAAATGCGGCGTGCTGTAGCCGTAGTAGTCGTCAATTAACTCATGTAAGAATCAAAAAGGCGATTAAAGCTGTCAAAACTGCATGCATGTATTTGTTATATATGCGTCACATGTCTCTGTATTAAAATATTCTGCTATGTGAGATCACAATATAAGGTACAAACTGATATGTAATGTTTTAATGTCCAAATAAATGTGAGCACTGTGCATTTGTAGGCCTACTAGACGATATGCATTCATTTTGCGTTCATTTGTAAAGGACAAACAAAAATGGATAATTTTTAAATCCATAAAATAACTAATTTTACAGTCTGCCAACATTACATTATGAAAAACATAACATTTTACATTATGTGCTGTTGACTTCCGCCTTGTTCACATCCTTGCACTTGGGGATTCAAAAGAGAACTTTTGTTTTCCTTTTTAATTTCGGTATGATAGAACTGTAGCAATTATTTATTTTGACAACTAATATAGAAAGTTAAACTTTTATTTGACAAACTCAGAATTGGTTGAATAGTTCATTGATTATATCAAACGCATTGAAGGTTGAATAATCTTTGGACTACAGTATTTATCTGCATGTTATCTCATCCATGAAGATGCAACAATGTAGATCAAGCTATTGGAGATTCTGAGAACCAGAACCAAGCTAACTGAGCAAGTTGAACGTTAGCTATAGTGTGTGCCCTTTTATTACTATTTAATTCATTTTAATATGAGGTGGTGGATAACAATAAAAATATATAAAATTCACTCAGCATTCCATGATTCCTAATTCACTATCTCAATTACAATTAAGTACAAATTAACTTTATTCAGTTGTGTAGGCACTAAAACAGTCCAATACATAAATAATTTTTTATGATAAAATAATTAATATTTCTGTGCCACCCCAGACTGGTTGCTGGCCCTTGCCTGGCAATCCTGGCTCCACCACTGGGTGGAAATCCATTAGCCACTAAAACTTTTTTGTCATTGTGTAGAGCGCAGTGCACGGTTGCATAGCAACGACAGACGCCACGGGAAAATCGGACCGAATTTTACTATTAAAAATAAAAGATAAGCTAAACTGTATTGTAAATGTCAGTAAATCATAAAATTTAAGAGTCAAAAAAGATAAATTAAAGTCTGAAATATGTGAGGTTTATCTTTTTATAAAAACCTTTTTTGTCAACTTTATTTGAACTTGTACATGTTAGTATATAACATGTTGCAAGACACTTTTAAAATCTGGCTATCATTTTTAATCGTATTATTTTAATGTTTATGTTAGTGTGTATCGATGCTAATTTTATTTGTTATTTGCTGTTTTTCGACATAAAACTTGGTGAATTGATTTCATTGTGTAGTATTAGTACTTTTTGAACAGGATTCTGTGATAACAGTGGTAATTTTTGGCACTATAATAATTAAATGAAATGTTCATGCCATTTCATCTCTAGTTATGATCAACTATGATCAACTAAAATCAACTAATTATGTGTTTTTTACAGTAGGCCTATAATATGCAAAGTACAATTTTCTATAAAAAAATTATATCTGATTCTGTTCTTTTCTCTGACACGCGTTGTTGGGTCTGGAAGGTCACTAATGTGATTGCTTTATCTGTAAATTAAGTTAATGCTTTTTCAATTACTGAATTCATTGAAATAAAATGAATTCTTTGATTTGAATATTTTTTTTGGCAATGCGTCGTGCAGGTCTTAAATTTCAATCTTTATGGTCTTAAAATGTCTTAAAAAGGTCTTAAATTTGACTAACTGAAACCTGCAGGAACCCTGTATATAGTAAAGTGTAATTTATTCCTGTGATCAAAGCTGAATTTTCAGCATCTTTACTCCAGTCTTCAGTGTCACATGGTCCTTCAGAAACTTTCTATTATGCTGATTTGCTGCTGCTTTATTATTATTGGCTCTTATTATTATTATCAGTGTTGAAATACCTTTGTGGAAACCATGATTTATTTATTTTTCAGCATTTTTTGATGAATAGAAAGTTCAAAAGAACAGCATTTGTCTGAAATAGAAATCTTTTGTAACATTATAAATGTCTTTACTGTCACTTTTGATCAATTTAATGCATCTTTGCTGAATAAAACTATAATTTTCTTTTATTTCTATAAAAAAAAAAAATCGTACTGACTTTATACTAGTGTATAATGTGACACGGGCTTTCTGTTGTATATTCAGGCCACATCCATGACATATTTATTCCGTCACATCATCGTGATGCTTCTCTTCATGGCTGTCACAGTGGTGCCGCCCCCTACTGGTTACTGTACTAACGCTCGTTTTTCCACTCCTGTCAGAATTGCATGCTTGCGGTGAACCAGCTGCAGCTGTGGATCGGCTCAAAGGATTCGTTCATTTACATCATAAACCCGCGGAGCGTGTCGTGCAATAAACAACTGACGGAGCATCGCGGCGAGGTCACCGGACTCACCCTGGAGGAGAGAACCGACAAGTTCAGGTAACGTAGACACACAAACCTGTTAACAAACAAGTATTCATTACTTCAATGAGCTCATTGTTTCTGCCTTAAATTATTACATTGTTTCAATTAACTGTGATTTTGTATATGTACATTTCTGAAATACATAACTTAGACACCTCTGATAACAGATCACTGTAAATTGTAATGTGGACTCCTTGTGTGAAACGATGTGTGTATTGTGAAACGCGTTATACAAATAAATGTGAACTGAAATGAATTGAAAGCAGGCATTAACCCATATCAGTGCTGAATGAATGGATGTTTTTCCCCGATGTTATACAGTCAGACGCTGGCGTACTCGTGCGGGGAGGATGGCAGTGTGATCGTGTGGGACGTGTCCTCGCTGCAGGTCCGACGACAGTTCAGAGTCTCCTGTGACCGACTGCAGTCCATCCAGGTCCACAACGGCATGCTGTGGTGCTGTGAGTCTGCCTCGCCTATCGTTATATCATATATATTATATTTATATTATATTATAAGGACATTTTTTCTAGTGATACGCCGAAATTTCAGCAACTAAGAATATTCAGACGAAAATTAATTTTAGATTTCGGTCAGAACAGTTTTGTTGTGCTGAAATCATTGACCGAAATGGTCATGTAACGTCACATTTACCTCAGAAAAGCCTTTCAGTGACCATAGATTGATAGTCAACTAGGATAACAGCTCTAGAGAGGAGAATTTTGATAAATATGTGCACTGTATTACACTAGGCGCGTTTCCATTAAAGATTTGCGCAAAACTTTTGCGTTTTTTTTTTCTTTCTTTTTCTAAATGTCGACAAAAAACTATTGCGAAATGACAGCGTTTCCATTAACCGATGTTATGCGACTAAAACTTAATTTTTTCCTCTCGCGATAAGTAAAATCACTCCAAAAACCGTGGCAACGGACGTTGGTAGGTTTATGTAGGCTACTATATCCCAACCACTGCACTAGCCATTATTATTAATCGAAGGAGATGTGTTTTCCAAGCATTAATGGTAAGGAACGACCCTTATTATACTTGAGAGCGGCTCATATGAGGTGTTTCTGGGTGTTTCTCCCTCATTTCTGCTTCGAGGTCTTGATTGTGGCATTTCTTTGAGGTTTAGAATCCAGTATTCCTGTAATTCTTTCGTCTTTTATGAGTTTAATAAAGAACTCTGTCTCGTCTTCTGTCCAAACACACCGCGTCATCTACGTCAGCTGACTGTAAATGCGCAAAAACTGTTTCCATTGCAGTTTTGCGAAATATTTATTTTTCGAGTTGCCTGAAAAACCACCTCATGCGAGCGTAAAAACTTTTTTGCGATAAATTGGAGTTTTTAACGTGTTTCCATTGGGCGTATTTTCAATTCGCAATTTCAGTTTGCGCAATTTGAAAGGTAATGGAAACCCGTCTCCATTATTTTGCATACATCTGTCATGAAAACAAGTGTTTATTACAGCCACTGTTTAAATGCCGGAGTAGAAACATAATGCCTTATGTGCAGTTTAAATGTGTATATGCAACTCAACTGCAACTGTGATTAACTGATTGTTAAATAAACAGTTTTCAGTTGCATTGCAAACTTTATTTGTGTTAAAGGTGCCCGTGATTGTGTGATGGAAGTGCGCAGGAACGGCACGGTTCATCGTAAGATGTCTCTTCCAGATCACCTGCTGAGTTCACCGAGGGGTTTCAGCAGTTTCCTGCTCTTTAATGAGGTAAAAACCACCGGTTTGACATCTCCCCACGGCTAGCCTCTGTTTCACAGCTCGTCCGGTCCTCTGCGTCCGTCCAGCTGGGCTTCAGGACTCATTAGGTTAATGGATCGCACGTGTGAGGTCATTTACGAGCTGTTTTAATGGCTCTCGGGCCTCTCTGATGAGCTGTGATGGGACAAGCTTTGAGGATTGTCAGGAAAAGAGACTCTGTGTTTTGAGGGGTTGCTAGTTTTTTAGTGTGAACAAAAAAATCCCAAGATGACTTGAATAGATCTATTTAGAAAGTGTGATTTTGTAGGGGAGTGAAAATAATAACCAAATACAAGCATATATAAATACAATAGAACAAAGATACAAATATAAAATAACCAGTGATTTATGTTTTTCAGGTCAGACTAACAATATTCAGGTACAGACATTGAATACTCAAATGTAAAATGGCACTGCAAGCGCATCTCCTTAGCCTTAGAGCTGGTTCACCCTCCGCCTATGCAGACTATTCTACACCAGGCTTTCAGGGACAATATTTTTAAATAAAGACTGAAATAGATGTTGCATGTAGGAAGTCATGTGACTGTGGTGTAGTTTGTTTATAGCCTAAGTTTAGCGTACTTCTGGTCATTGTCTTCAAAATACATTCAACATTTTTTGTGAAGATTATCAAGATTAAAACGTAGTTAATCACAGAGCTTATTTTTAGCAATAAACCAAAAGATCCTGTTGGGTTTTTGTCGAGGGAACCAGAGTGATGTTAACTTCAAAAATACTGCGGTGCTCTATATGAATATTTGGGTTTCACTTTATTGTGCACTTACTGTGTACTTACCTAAGAAAGTCCTGGTAATATAAGGTACCACATGGGTTGAGCTTAGGTTTAGGGGTTGGTAGTACCTAGTTATTATCCAGATATTACAGTTTCCATAATAAGTACATAGCATGTACATGGGGAACAGGACTGTAAAATAAAGTTCTTCCAAAATGTGAGTATTTACAAAGTCTCTTTAAAGGGTTAGTTCACCCAAAAATGAAAGTTCTGTCAGTAATTACTCTCCCTCATGTTGTACCAACCCCGTAAGACCTTCGTTCATCTTCAGATCACAAATTAAGATATTTATGATGAAATCTGAGAGCTGTCTCACTCCTCCATAGGCTTCTCTGTAACTGAAACCGGTCCAGAAAGTTAGTAACGACGATGTTTAAAATAGTCCAAGTGACTACAGTGGCTCAACCTTAAGTTTATCAAGCGATGAGAATACTTTTTGTGCGCAAAACCCACCAAAAATAACGACTTTATTCAACTATTAATTTTCTTCTATGAGTGAGTTCACGTAGTGTAACGGCGCAGCAGAACGGAGGCTCACTATTGATACTTTGCACGTGACGTCACAAGTACTGGCTGGCGGGCAAGAACGTCGTTCTCCAGCAACGAAACCCAGTAAAACTAATCAAGGGTCGCCAGTTTTACTATACAAAAGTTGGTGTTTTGAGGTGTAAACGACATGCCAGATAGTTGTTGTGCAATTGGATGCACTAACCGCAGATGAGATAAGCAACCTTCACAGTATACACGTCTGTGGCTGTGCAAATTACCATCAAAGGTAATTTCAACATTTGTTTGAATACAATGGGTGTATGATCATGTAATTAATCGTGTCTTTAAGTTACTGTAGTTTTGTCAATCAACACCACCAGTATTCACCTGCTGGTTCGGCGAGTCAGCTGTTTGTGTTATGAGTCTAAATAGGCTAACTGTACGTTCACACCGCCGCCGGCGAGAGCGGCAAAATTCATTGAAAATGAATGATTTCTGGGCACTTTGACGCTCTCGGCGGTGTGAACGCACAGTAACAGCTGTCGTCTTTTGCTAACAATAACAGAAGTGTGTGATAGGTTGTTTTGAGGTTTGCAATATCTATGATTTTCAATGAGAACCAGAGATGACCCAACAGTAGAGCTAGATTATTTATGGAGTAATTATTACTGCTCGATTATCTTAAAAAAAATTGTCTGCTTTACACAATTTAGCTACCTTGGAGTTAATCCTAGTCCATAGTTATGCAGCTAGCTTGCTAACAGACTTGATAGCTACTAGAAAGTCCTGGAACTACAGGACTCAACGTTGAAAATACCCGTTTGTTGCCCGCCAGGTATCCGTGGTAGTCACGTGACTGCAAAGTATCAATTGGCCAGCATCACACGCATCACACACATGACCAGCGTTGGCCAATAGTGAGCCTCCGTTCTGGTGTACAACCCAGAAGCACTGCGCTGTTACACTACGTGAACTCTTTTTTTGCCGCACAAAAAGTATTCTCATCGCTTGATAAACTTAAAGGAACACTCCACCGTTTTTCATATTAAACTATGTTATTCCCTTAACTAAGACGAGTTGATGCATACCTCTCTCGTCTCAGTGCGCGCACTCAATCGCTCTGGCGCGCGGCGACACTTTGATAGCACTTAGCTTAGCCCAGTTCATTCATTAGGGACCAAACAGATGAAGTAAGAAGCGACCAAACACCTCCACGTTTTCCCTATTTAAATACAGTTACACGAGTAGTTACACGACCAAGTTATGGTGACACAAAATAAAACGTGGCGCTTTTCTAAGTGGGTAAAAAGGATAACTATAATGTATGGCGGAATAGCACTTGGGACTTGGGACTCCCAGTGCTATTCCGCCAGGAATAGGGAAAACGTGGAGGTGTTTGGTCGCTTCTAGCTTCATCTCTGTTTGGATCCTAATGAATGAACTGGGCTAAGCTAAGTGCTAGCAAAGTGTCGCCACGCGCCAGAGCGATTGAGTGCACGCACTAAGACGAGAGAGGTATGCATCAACTCGTCTTAGTTAAGGGAATAACATAGTTTAAAATGAAAAAATGGTGGAGTGTGCCTTTAAGGTTGAGCCACTGTAGTCACTTGGACTATTTTAAACATTGTCTTTAATAACTTTCTGGGCCGGCAAGTTTCAATTACAGAGAAGCCTGTGGAGGAGTGAGACAGAATAAAAAATATCTTAATTTATGTTCCGAAGATGAACGAAAGTCTTACGGGGTTGGAACAACATGAGGGAGAGTAATTACTGACAGAATTTTCATTTTTGGGTGAACTAACCCTTTAAGACCTTTAAGTGTAATTCTAGAGTGTATTAATGAGCTGAGTGTGATTGCAGTCGGAGCAGCTGTGGGCCGGCTTCGCAGACGCAGGTGAGCTGTGTGTGTGGCACTGCAAAGACCTGAACAAACCCTTCATCAGGATCCAGCTCAAAGACTGCGCCGGTGTCGTCTGCATGATCAAAGTCAAGAGTCAGGTGAGACACGTTTATCCCTCCGTCAAAACTGATGAGTTTATCAAGTAAAAGGTTACAAATGCCATTGAAATGTCCCGTGGTCAGATCTGGGTGGGCTGTCACGGCCGCAGCGCCGCTGGAAAAGCCCGCGGGAAGATCTACGTGGTGAACACGGACCGCTACACGGTGGAGAAGGAGCTGGTGGCGCACACCGACAGCGTGCAGACGCTGTGCTCGGCTGAAGATCGCTACGTGCTCAGCGGAGCCGCGCAGGACGACGGGAAAATCGGCATCTGGAAAGTTGAGTAGAAACCAGATATGAACACACATCGAGATATGCACACGCAAGTGGAGCCGAGCAAGAGGAAGCATTCTGGAATAGTTGCATGCATAAATGCGTAGATGAACCGCAGTGATGAGAAATGTGCCTGGACTTTTGCAGCTAAAATATTCATAGTCATATTGAGTGTTTATTCGCTTGTTACATGAATATTAAGCCTCGATATTGATGGGAAAGACACTACTCCTCAGTGTTATATCAATATTTATGTACCTCATTCTTGTCTGAATGTGATTTATCACGGAGGATTTCCTCTGGACTGGAAGTCCAAAAGCAGCAAATGTGCCAGTGTAAATGTTTATTAGCGCACACACACACACACACACACACACACACGGGCTGTAAAAGAGAGGCTTGTTTTAAGATGTGTTTAACTGCATTATAGAGCGTTTGCTTCAGTTGTCCTCAGTAAAACATCAGCACTCGATGAAATGCATGTATTTTATACAAGTGAATTTTGTAAAGGGATCATTTTATCACTTTTTTTTTTTAGTAATGAACAACTGGTGGCATTTTAGACGCGTGAAAATGCACTTTACCAACACTGGTTCTCTTGTTCACTGATAATAATGATTTATTAGGATGCATGCGAGTCATTTTGAGCAAAAGAACAGTGAGCCTCATTGAACTGCCTTCATTTTTAATGCCATAGAACATAATGAGGGAGTTACTGTGTTATGCATATATTGTATTTCATATGAAGAACTTTTGTAATATATTGTGTCTGTATTTAACTATGCAAAATCCATTTTTAATGGCCATAATGGTTTTATATTGAAGCAGTTTACTTCTGCATTTGTTCATAAATGTGTGTTTTTTTTGTAAGACTGGGGTTTATTTCGTCATTTTACATTAAATTAACATTATTATATACAGAATTAGCTTCTGTATTTATTGTGCATACTCCTTATAAACTTGAGCTTTTTCTTGGGTCTCTTCCGAGTCAGAAGCGTCCCTGTGTTGAAGCACTAGAGGGCAGCAGATTCAATCTCTTCATCGTCTCGTTCGTAATGCTTCATTCTCTCAGATGAACAGATGAACTCCGGCTCTGTTGAGAATCAAATACTAGTATATTCATTTCTATTGCCTACTATTAAAAAACTGCTCATTTAAGACAATATATGAGAAACCGCATGCAATGACAAACTTTCAAACAATAGTACGTGCGTCACATGACCTAATCACAATGCGTGTTTACTTAAGAAAGTGTAGCATTGCTGTTAATGAATTTATCAGAAATTAAAAATATGATTATTTTGCATTTTTAATTGAGTTCTGTGCACTTTTGACAGTGTGATCAAATAATGCGATTCTAAGAATCTTAATTTCTTCGGCAAATGAAGCTGGACATCCATAAAATAGCATACTGTGCAGAGTACACATACCAGTATAGCTTCAAATAGCCTTTATATATCGTGCTATAAACCTAAAGTAACTTTGAACTTTTAGTGTCCAGAGCATTTTATGTTATGGCCAGGTGTTTTAGTTGCACAGATATATGTGAAAGCAAGAAAAGTCTTGATTGAGTTTGGCATCTGGACTCTTTTCATCATGCTTTAGTGTTGTCGTCCCGGGAGAGAAACGACACAGTTTGCTTCAGTGAGTGCCGCTGAAGGCTGTGAAGTCCATCTGTAGAGCGGAGATTACGGTTTCTAATCATAATCTCCTGAGATCTGGAGTCATGTCATCTAATCCCGTCTGCAGCCTCTCAATCCTCTTATCAAAGTGAATTACGGGCAGCTGTGTTCATTCATCTGACGAATAAACAGGAGCGGAGTCCAGACCGAACACACTGACCTAAAGAGCAGCAGTGCACTGATCACATGCAGGACTTCTGGACGTTTGTTTTTTAAAATAAGAGATGCATAAATTATTTAAAGATATGTATCGTACAAAAATTGTAGTTCTGTCATCATTTACTCGCCCTCAAACACACATGCTCATCAAGCCTGCATTTATTTGATCAAAAATACAGAAAAAAATATATAATAATAAACATGTATTATTGGTGTAATAAACAAAGCACACATCAATCATTACCATTTAAAATCTTGACGGCATTTGGCACAAAGGATAATTGGTAAACCTTCCTAATTACTCGTGGTTGCCTATAACGTCTTCCAGACGGCAGCAGTTGGAACTTGCTATGTAGAGGATGAGAAACATCCCCTACTATCTTTAAAGCCTTTTCCTTGCTTTTTCCACGATAAAGATCATTCAAGTGTCTCTGTGTCTTACCAATTATTTTGCTTGCCTCAATCACAATCTTGGACAGTCTAGCTTTATTCACAACAGTCAGGTTACCATACCATGATGTCATATTAAAAACCAGAATATTTTCCACAAAATTTGTATAAACCATTTCGAGTATATTCTTGCTCACACCAAAGTGATTCAACCTCCTAATTAGATGTAACCTCTGGTGAGCCTTCTTACAGATGCTATCAGTATTTTCTAAAAAATTAAGTTGGGCATCAATATATGTCCCCAAATACTTAAAATGACTGACAAATTCTATTGGATTTCCATTTAATACTACAGGTTCCAACCCCAAAATATTACGCTTGTCTCCAGTTATTACCAACTCCTTTGTCTTATTTGTGTTTATCACCAGTGCACTCGACTGGCACCACTCAAAAAGTGCTTCAGCGTGTTCATAATATACAGAAGCACTACCAACATCTCCCACTTTCATAAGACCCACAAGTGCCATATCATCGGCATATTTAAGGAGACTAAACCCCTCATTTTTTATCTTATACTCATTAATGTACAAAGAAAACAGTATTGGTGATAGAATTGCTCCCTGAGGGGCTCCTGTATTTAATGTGATAATTCCAGACAGTTTGCCATTAATAGCCACTCTTTGCGGGTGATTAGATAGAAAATCTTTAATCCACCAGATAAGTCCACCATTTACCCCCAAATCAATCAGTCGCTGAATTAAAATGTGAATCTTCATCGTGTTAAAAGCTGATGTGAAATCTAAAAACAGAATTCTAGCATAATTTGAAGTTAATTGTACATGCTCAGCAACTGAATTATATAATGTTAAAACTGCATCATCAGTACCTCTTGCTTTTTTATATGCGAATTGCAATGGATCCAAGACATCACTCACAAAATACATTAAGTGCCGCATAATTACCCTTTCCATACATTTCCCCAAAACAGATGTTAATGATATTGGTCTAAAATCATTTAACCCTTTTGCTCCTGTATTTTTGGGTACTGGGACAACTGTGGATACATTCCATAGGTTTGGTACTATTCGTGTATTTAACAAAAGCTGGAATAACTGTGTAAAGACCCCGGTCAATTGATAAACACAATCCTTTAGTACACGCCCATTCAACCCATCAGGTCCAGGTGCCTTATTTAATTTTGTGCGGGACAAGCAGTATGCAATTTCATGTTCTTCCAGGGTAATGTTTTCATATAAGGGGATTTCTGTGATGCAAAGCTGAATTTTCAGCATCATTACTCCAGTCTATCACATGATCCTTTAGAAATCATTCTAATATTGTGATTTATTATGAGTGTTGGAAACAGTTCTGCTGCTTAATATATTTGATGAATAAAAGGTTAAAAAGAACTGCATTTATTCAAAATAAAAAAAATATTTTCTAATAATATAAATCTTCTTTACTATCACTTTTGATCAGTTTAACACATCCTTGCTGAATAAAAGTATTGATTTATTTTTAACAAAAAGAAAGAAAAAAAATGACTGACCAGTAGTGTCTATTGTTGTTACAAAAGATTTCTATTTTTAAAAAATTTGCTTCTTTTTTTTTATTTTAATTTGACCTTTTTATTCATCAAAGTATCCTAAAAAAGTATCACAGGTTATGAAAAAATATTAAGCAGCAGAACTGTTTCCAACTTTGATAATGAATCATCATATTAGAATGATTTCTAAAGGATCATGTGATAGACTGGAGTAATGATCCTGCAAATTCAGCTTTGATCACAGAAATAAATGATCATTTAAAGTATAATAAATTGAAAACCAATTATTTTAAATTGTAATAATATATCACAATATTGCTTTTTTTTCTGTATTTTTGATCAAATAAATGCAGGCTTGATGAGCAGAAGAAACTTCTTTCAAAAACATTAAAAATAGTAATGTGTCCAAACTTTTGACCTGTACTGTATATATATATAGTTGTTTCCTCCCCACATTTAGAATTTCTGAATATATATATATATATACACACATACACACACACACACATAAAATAATTAAGTAATTCCATAATGGATTTCTATCAATCCGAAACTTCCTGAAACCTTCAGAAGCCCATAAGACTTCTGTTTTTTATGATTTACAACCTGGTGTTTGATTAACGCTTTATGAGTGAAATTACATTCAACCCAATATTTGTCTTGTGTGAAGAATGGGTCTTGTTGTCAGAGCTTATTTTCCAGGTTGAACAGAATGGAGGAGTAAAGTAAAAGTTCCCACCGGAGGAGGAAAGGAGTCAGATTTCTGGAACAGGTGCTGGAGACACCAGACATGAGCAGTAAAAGAGAGAAATCACATTCACTAGAAGAAACTCTCGTTCAGCTGATGGTTTCATCCAGGCAGGAGATTTGCAGAAAGCTTGCTCCAGACGTGACTCATTTAGGTGGGTCCATTATATGTACATGAATGATTATGAAATGCAGAAGTTTTGCTGATCTGAGATCAAATGTGTGGTTTCACTTATGATGATGATTAGGTTTCTGGTGTAAGCATGAAGGGCGGTTTCCAGATCAGCATAAAGGAGCAACACTCGTATGATCATGAAATCCTGCTGATATCAGTACAGTAACCACACAAGAATGAGACGCCTATGGGTTTAAAAGTTAAATCGCTGAATAAAGTGATTAAAACCCAAAGCAACTCAACAGTTATTATGTGCCACGCCCATGTATTATTAATTAAAAATGTGTTTATTTGGGATGACTGTATGAAGTGATTTGAATTTCCATAGTTCATAATATTTTCAAAATGAATTGAATAGAACAGCTTCTCTATTCAAACACAGTAAACAATAACTTTTTGAGCAATGTGCTCTCTCAGATGGTCACTGAGAAACTGTAGAGCCCACAAACACAAATGTCCACTGTTAAACTCATTCATAGTTACTCAGTTATCCAATCCTGTTTGCCCAGTGAGCGAATCATTCTTTTGAACCGATTCCTTCGATTGAATGATTCGATCGAACTGTTTCGGAAAACGTTTGTCAATCGCTCACATGTAAGTGAAAGTGGGAACAATATTGTTTACAATAGTGTGAATAATTAACCCTAATATGTTAATCGTTAAATTAACAGTAATGTTGATTCCGTTGGAATGATTCGATCGAACAGTGTCTCGTAACTGATGAAGGTGGGAAAAATATAAACATAATTAACATTAGTAGGCTAATGAATTAACATGATGTTGGGCATAAAGGCGATTTCTTTTTGCTGGCATAAAAAAAAAGAATATTCCAGAATCCGATTAGAATAAAGATCCTACTAAATAAAGTTTTTTTTGTTTATATATTGCCAGTAATTTAGAGAGTTTCAAGTCACTCCTCCTTTTTACTTGTTTAGGATTAAAAAAATTAAATCATTTTTAAATGCCGCAAAACATGGAGAAACTTTAACAAATCTAAATTTGTGTAGGTAAAACTTGGCTACAATCAACACAGGCTATTATTACACACAAATTCAATATTTGTGTTGTCCAAAAAGACGACTTTCATTCAAACACCTTTAAATCAACAGAATTGGTCATTTAAGCGTTCGAACGAATCGATTCGTTTTGCGAATCAGACTCCCACGGCACCAGGCCCAGCGCGCGCGCGCTCGACTCCAGCGGCGTTCATTCACTCGGGACTGGGAGGAGTGTGTGTGTGTGTGTGTGTGTGTGTGTGTGTGTGTAGCTGGATAGAGCTGGAGTGGGCTGGGTTCTGCCCGTCAGCCATGTTGGAATGAGAGGGAATGAAAAGCTGGAATGAGAGAGGATCGACTGGAGAAGACAGGAAAAGCGGGTTCTGGAATATCACCCCAAGAAGATCATAGCGCGCGAGCGACGGATCACACAACAAACGAGTGAGTAGCGCTCATTAACGCTTTGAGAAATTACTTAGGAAGGAAAAACTGTCAGTGGAAACAGTAAATATGAGGATTCCTGTACTGGATCAACCCTGCCATGCGTTCATGGGGAATACAGCTCCAAATCTAATGGATTTGGATCCGATATTTGTGCGGGATTGCGCGTTGATTGTGACGCGCGTTCACGCCTCGGATTCATTGGATCAAACAAACCAAGCATTAATATTGACTGTGGGTGTTTATGTCAACGTCAGTTTCAGAAGTTTATGCCATAATACTTCAACACAAACTCATTGTTTTGGGTTGTACACAATGGTTGTATTTGTCAAATGCACAACAGCGGGATTTAGTGACAGATATTCTGCAAGAGCAAATGTTTTAGTCAACTAAAGTTATACAAAATAAAGTGTATAAAAATACACATTTAGCATAATATAAAAAAATGTGTAAAAGAATAGAGTGGTATGCAAACGATAGGCGTATAAATAATAATACATTTGATATACTCGGTATGAGTAATATAGTAGAGTGAAAACATTATTTAGCATGTTTTTATTAAATGTACAAAATATTTACTATGCTTTATGGGCATGTACCACAGTAATAGTATGTTTTTTTGCAGAAGTGTGATGTGCTATGGTTTTAGTACATATCATACTACTAATAGTACTTTTTTGCACCCAGATTTTTTATGCAATATTGCAAGAAAAATATTTTTTTTGTATGTTTATATTCGAACAAATATATAAATCCTGCACACAACTCTCATGAAATTTTATTTGCATCGCTTCGGTAAATCGACCTGGGCTTTCCATACTTTTTGGACAGGGTACCTGGACAATAGCCTATATTATTATGTAGATACATATCTTGATACATATCTCACAATTTGTTAGGTCACAAATTGGTTATAATTAAGACTGATATGCCCAATTGCAAATTGAATATTGAATTTTCACACATTTAAATGAACAAAAAACACAAGACACCCAGTGTATTGATACAACATTGTGAGAAATAAGAATCATGAGATCCTAAAGTATATGTAGATATATATCATATATATATATATATATATATATATATATACTGTAAATTGCTATCTGACACCATTACTGTACCGTGGACTGTAGTGATTAGACCAGTTTGATCAATCAGTCTAGATCCTCGTTCTTGAATGTGATGACGGGACACACAGGGCTCTTCTTTGTTTCTGCAGGGGAATCTCAGTTATTTGCTGATGTGTTCTGGCAGCGCTGTGCGGGAGCGATACTGTATTTTCTGTGTCCTGAGGCGGTGGAAACGGGCCGGGGTATTTTTAGCGCCTCCAGTCAAGTAATGCCAGACTCTGAGATCACAGCGTTCCAGTGAATTACGGCTGACACCACTCGTCATTATCTCTGGCTTGTGAGCGCTGCATTGTCATCATGAGGGGTTGAGCTGTGTGTGAACTCAGGGAGTGCGTTGCACACAGTACCTCGTTCTGCTAGAAGAATATAATCTTGCATTGATCAAAAACATGCAAGGACAAATAGACGGGTTGCAGAGAACCTGATGGCTTGTATATATATACATTTAATGCAAAGGCACCAGATTTCTCTTCATTAAGGCTGAATGCATCTTCCTGACAGCGTGTAATCCTGTTGTTTTAGCTGCACAGGAAGAGCGCCTGTGATTTCAGTGGCTATGACAGGAAGCTCAACCATGTGTGTGTGTGTGTGTGTGTGTGTGTGTGTGTGATGGCGTTTAACTGAGATTGGTTTAGCAGGATGTAGCTACCTTGTAACGTCCCTCAGGGTTTAGGAGGAAAACGCCTTTTTCCTCTGAGCAGGAACAGACGTCTATGTGCGTTAAGGGCATCATTGTCTGAACTAGTGATGGATGGACCTCAGCCAGGCCAAGATTTGGCAATTTAGAGACTATCAGCATCAATAGCGGTGCACGCTTGACGTAGCTCCCCTTGTGTGTTTTTTTAAAGTTCATTTTGACTAAAATAAGCTAATTTTCTCTTTTGAAATTGTATTATGTGTACATACACTGCCCGACCACACAAAAGTTTAATTTGGATTTAAATAGGCAAATGCTTCAGAGTCTGTGATTGGATCATTATTGCAGTGATTATTATGTGTCTGGCATGCTATACATTTTGGCATTTGGCCAGCGACTTACAGTACATTGCATTTCAAGGTACACATTTACATTCTTATCAGATCTTGCTTTCCCTGGGAATCGAACCCATGACCTTGGCGTTGCAAGCGCAAACGCTCTACTGTTTGAGCTACAGTTCTTCTAACCCACATCAATTGACCCTTCGCAGGGAGTTTGATTGACAGGTGATCTGACCAATCATGATCCGCCATTTTTGTCCGGCAAAGCAGTCAGGAGAGTTAGTAGATTAACGTTAGAGGATTTGAACTTGAAAAACGGTGTGTGCTGACGTCTTTCCGCGGTTAAAACACATATTCCTTCTGATGTTCATTCATGTTTATTTGATGCTATAAATGAACTAGAAGGAAGAGATGATCGGTTCACGAGCAGCTTTAACTGAGCCTCTACAGCGATCGGTCAGACACATTAAAGAGCCACAAAACGGTATTTATAGTTTAAATTTCTTTAAAAAATGACCAAATTTGAAAGGTGAGACTTTGTTTCATATCAAAAGAGTTAATAGAAAGTATATCTGACCGTCAATTACACTGACATATTCAAAGCGATAAATTCCCCTCCAGCATCTTATACATCTTATACATATCAGCCATCGGCAACATTGCTCTCTAGATATCGTTATCGGTAATCAAAATCAGTCGACGACTAAACCGCTTAAATCTGAACCTGTGCATGTGTCTCTGGCGTGTTTGTGCCAGTGTTTGTCGCTGAACAGAGCCTTCATTGAGAGCGAGCGATGGCTCCACTGTACTTACAGTTTCCAGCGTCTCAAAGACTCATTCAGCAGCCGTCTGGAGGTAACAGCGCACACAAACGCTGCTTTATAAAGCTCATCTGGACCGTGTTTTCTCGAGTGTTTGGTGTTCTGCTTCTCAGTGTGTTCAACAGAATAACGCCTCTGTGTGGGTCCATGCTGGATGTTAATCCGGTCCAAATAAAGCACCTGTACTTCAGCCCGCTCTCGAAATGCTTGTATAACCGGGTGCTTTGTGCAGGGACTGAAGTTTCCCGTTGGAGAGCAGTTTTAGGTTGGCCTGGTCGGACGTAAAGGCCACACCGCGGGAAGTGGTTCCAGTTCCTGATGGCTTCAGGCTTGATCTCGCACGCTGTGGCCTGTGGTTTTACCTGCCTCTCCTGAGACACCCATCATTACTGCAGAGACTCTCAGAGTAGAGGTCTTCCCTAGGTCCGTTTTTTTCCACTGTAATTTTTCTGTATTCCATTTTTTTTCCCATTTAATTCTTCTGGAATCCATTTAATTGGTTAAATTAAAATTTGCGTACGTAATTAATTGAGATCATGTCAAATTTAACAACAATCGATTTAAAGCTTAACAAAAACGGCCCTTTGAAATCCGTTTTGAATTCTGTTTGAAATTTTCTGGATTCTGTTTGAAGGCTTTAAAGGGCTGGTATAATGCCCTTTTCACAAGATGTAAAATAAGTCTCTGATGTCCCCAGAGTGTGTGCATGTGAAGTTTTATCTCAAAATACTTTTTGAGGGTGAGCAAAAACGCATTGTTTTTGTGTCTGTCCCTTTAAATGCAAATGAGCTGCTGCTCCTGGCACAGGGGGCGGAGCTTCAACAGCTTGTGTCCTTTTACCTCACACAGACATGCACTGAAAATGTCAAAAACTTTTAGCCTTTTATGTTCAAACCGAAGTCAGACAATGATGGAGAGACTCAAGAAGAAGTGACAACATGTAGAAGCAACAGGACGTTTCTGAATGGTTAGTTGATGAGTTTATGTAGCTTATGTGTAGTTATCTTCTAGTCATTGATTAGCATATCCTGTCTTGATAATCTATAAATCGTGTTCCGGGGGCGGGGTTTATGTAAATTCTAGGGTTGGTGATGTCACTAACCCGGGAGGAATGTGGTGTAGTCTCTACCAGCCGTTTGTTGTAGTCCTTAAAAAGCAATTTCTGTAAAAGCAAATATCTCCCTTTGCTTTGAACTTTGAGCGTCGTAACTTTGCAGATGTTGTTTATGCTCAAACAGCAACATTACACACTAACTAAAGTTAAAAAAGTGAAATCATAATCAACCACCCTATTTAATTACGAACTGCATTCATAAAACTTTATCAATTCAATAATTTATAAATATATATATATATTTTTGTACAATAATAATATTTATTTTTTCATATTTCTTTATGAGTTTTAAAATTCACAGACACTAGTCCAAATTGTGATTTGATTAAGTGCACAGCCCCACTTTTGAGTTATTTATCCAAAATTTGCCAAATTCTGTGACATTCCGTGTTAAACTGTAAATTCCATTTTTATGACCGAATTCCGTGTTTCCATCCACATTATCTGCATCGTGGAAGTCATAGGGCCCTAAGAGAGGTACGGGGCAGGAAGTGACATCCAAACAATCGGTCTCTGTATGAGATTAGTTGTGTTCAGTTTAGTTCAGCTCTTTCCACTCTCCAAGCCAGATCCCTGCCGGTGCAAGGAGGGCTTTTTCCGTGTGGGAAGTATGTTTATGTTCCAAAAAGCTGCATGAACACAATGGCTACTGTTCAGTCTCGCAGTCCTGTGGGAATCTGCCTCCTTTAGCACTCGTCTTCAGTGTGATGCTGGGACAGGAAGTGATGTCGTGCATACAGGAAGCCTCATACAGCACAGGTTAGCCTACATCTGGAACGGAACACATGCATATATTGCTTATTGCATACTGCATAGAATATACCGGTACTTCCTTTTTTTTTCCTTTTTTTAAGTAGTATGTGAAACGTGTCAGTTCAGTATTGTATAGTGTGCTACATTGCTGTCACATGATCTTGATCTTAATTCATAGTGGTGTCTAGTTATGATCTGAAAAATAAATGGATTTGTTTTGCATTTATATAATTCATTTTGTGTAATCTAATTAAGTTTGGGCTGGTTTCAGTAAGATTTTTTTTAAAGAAATGAATACTTTTGTTCAGCAAGTTGTCGGACGCACTAAATTGATCAAAAGTGACAATATATATATTTTTTTCTTTTAAATTAATTTTCATGTGCATAAATGATAACACAATTTTCATTTTTGGGTAAACTATGCTTTTAAGTAGGGAGGCACCGATATATATTTTTTTTGGCCAATACCGATAACCGATAATTCTTTATATTTGAAAGCAGATAACCGAAATATTGGCTGATTAATCTAAATCCTACATTTTATATAATTTTTGAGAGCCTGATTAAAAAAAACTAAAGTCTCACCATTAAAAGCCTTGTCCCAAACACACAATTATATGTAATATTCTTATTATAATTTTATGTAGCCGATATGACACACTTGCGCTGCACACGTTGCACTGAACCGTATTTTCCTTTTATGAAGTGATTCCAATCATATTTCAAGCAATTCAAAATCATCATTTCGAACAGTGCGCATCTGAAGTGCCTCAGCTGAAGGATATAATTCAATATTTATCGGCTTTAATATATCGGTCAAATGTTCTTATCGGCCGATAACGACATAACGTTAAAAATGAACATATATCGTCTGATACCGATATAGTGGCCGATATATCCTGCATCCCTAAAGCACATAAAAAAACACTGTTCCAGAGAAGCTTTTGAGTTCCAGTATCTTTTCATGTTCTGAATAGTACTTTCTCTCTTCTCCTCTAAAAGCGTGCGCTTCTCAAGCTGTCATGTTGTTCCTGCGAGACTCTCAGCCTGTGTGAAACTGAGGCCGGTTCTTGTTTCCCCAGAATGCTCTTTGCTTGTGTCTGAAGCGCTCGCGTCTGAAAGCGGTGTTGTCTCGCGGTGACACGTCCCTGATGTTCCTTCAGCTCTGCTTTTGAGTTTCCCAGCGGCTCTTAAGAGGCTTAAACCGACACTGTCAGCAGTGAAGGGCTTTGAGAGGTTCAATAAACGCTGATGTCTGAGGGGACTGTCTTGACTTTACCCAAAAGCCACCGTTCTTTCAGTGCACAACATCATATTCACGTTTTTGATGCGCTGGCAGGAATTTTAGAAGTAATGGTTGCTTTAGTCTGTTTTAAAGTCAACATAAAAAAAACATGTTTTTTTTTTTTCTTTTCTTAAAGGGTGATATAATGCCCTTTTCACAAGATGTAAAATAAGTCTCTGATGTCCCCAGAGTGTGTGTGTGTGTGTGTGTGTGTGTGTGTGTGTGTGTGTGTGTGTGTGTGTGTGTGTGTGTGTGTGTGTGTGTGTGTGTGTGTGTGTTGTGTGAAGTTTTAGCTCAAAATACCCCACAGATATTTTTATATAGCATGTTAAAATTGTCACTTTTTGAGGGTGAGCAAAAACGCAGTTTTTGTGTGTGTCCCTTTAAATGCAAATGAGCTGCTGCTCCCGGCACAGGGGGCGGAGCTTCAACAGCTTGTGTCCTGAAACAAAGTCAGACAAAGATGGAGAGACTCAAAGAAGTGACAACATGTAGAAGCAACAGGACATTTCTGAATGGTTAGTTGATGAGTTTATGTAGCTAATGTCTAGTTATCTTCTAGCCATTGATTAGCATATTCTGTCTTGATAATCTATAGATCGTGTTGAGGGGGTGGGTTTATGTAAATTCTAGGGTTGGTGATGTCACTAACCCGGGAGGAATGTGGTGTAGTCTCTACCAGCCGTTTGTTGTAGTCCTTAAAAAGCGATTTCTTTAAAAGCAAATCTCTCCCTTTGCTTTGATCTTTGAGCCTTGTAACTTTGCAGATGTTGTTTATGCTCAAACAGCAACATTACACACTAACTAAAGTTAGAAAAGTGAAATCAGAATCAACCACCCCTTTAATACAGATTTACTTGTACCTGTTAATAATTATATTTATGATAATGCTATCAATATTTATCATAATTTTTGGTCTATTTTTTGGTCTATTCAGAGAAATAGACACGAAAAAAGACTATATTTACTTGTAAAAGTTGATTTTAAAAGCCACATTTAAATGAACACAATTTGATTTGATCTAGTTACTTGATCTGCTTGCTCTGCTCTACTAGTAAGTAAGTACATTTTATTTATATAGCACATTTAAACATATCCAAAGTGCTGGACAGAGTAAAAAACAAATCAAATAAAACAGAAAACAACCAAACAGAACAGACAGGAATAAAGAAAGGTTTTTAATTTAGATTTAAAAATAGCAATTGAAGGTGCAAGGCGGATGTCCAGAGGCAACTGGCTCCACAGACGGGGGCGGCAACGGCAGAGGCTCTGTCTCCCTTAGAGTTTAGACGGGAGCGAGGGATAGATAAAAGAGCCCTGTCTGCAGATCTTAAA
Organism: Rutilus rutilus; assembly: GCA_021464565.1. Lineage (NCBI taxonomy): Eukaryota > Metazoa > Chordata > Actinopteri > Cypriniformes > Leuciscidae > Rutilus > Rutilus rutilus. The sequence goes on from JAJAQA010000013.1 coordinate 4,591,473, forward strand.
GATCTAGTGGATGACAGAGGAGTAAGAAGATCTCTAAGATATAATGGAGCTCGATCATGAAGAGAACAGAATTTTAAACTGAATTGAATGGATCGGGAGCCAATGAAGCGAAGCTAAAACTGGGGGTGACAATTTGAAACACACTAGCTATGTTTCCATCCACCTGTTCTTATGCGCATTTCGGGATATCGCATAAAAAAAAAAAAACGCTGGATGGAAATGCCAAAATGTGCAATAATTCTAATTCTAAATTCTCAAATTGTTTCGGATAAACGTGCAGAAACTACAGTGGAAACACATTTACAGAATAAATTCCTCGATGTGCGTCAAAAACACCTGAACATCTGAAATGCTGTTTTAGTTTTGGTCTAATTGGGATAATTCCCTTCCTGAACTCTCTTGACTCTTACCCAACTGCGTTCAATAACTTAAGATAACTTCTCTTGAGGCGCAAGTAATATATTATATACAGTGGCTTCTCCTATTGCAGCAACTTTAGCTCCAGTTTATAAAGAACTGGCGATTTTACTTTCTTCCACTCAATGGATGGAAACGCTGCTTTATTCGTGAATGTTTTATGCAATATTCCAATTTTGCACATAAGTTAAGTTCAAACCTTTGGATGAAAACAGCTAATATGTGATATACTAATATGTGACCCTGGACCACAAAACCAGTCACATGGGTACATTTTTTGAAATTGAGATTTATACATGATCTGAAAGCTGAATAAATAAGCTTTCCATTAATGTATGGTTTGTTAGGATATGACAATATTTGTCCGAGATACAACTATTGAACATCTGGAATCTGAGGGTGAATGGAAAAAAAATCGAAACATTGAGAAAATCTCCTTTAAAGTTGTTCATTTATGTTGGCGATTGTGCCGCATTCACTCACAAAAACAAATGTTTTATTTATTTACGGTAGGAAATTTACAAAATATCTTCATGGAACATGATCTTTACTTAATATCCTAATGATTTTTGGCATAAAAGAAAAATGGATAATTTTGACCCATACAATGTATTGTTGGCTATTGCCACAGATACACCCGTGCGACTCGAGACTGGTTTTGTGGTCCAGGTTCACATATGCATGAACTTGTAATGAACTTCTACATCCCCAAAAAGCCACAGTGATTCATTGTCCTTTTCATCTGAAAACATTTGAAAATATGTCCATCCCTGTTTGCCTCCCTCTTCCGTGGACAAATGATGGTGTGAATGACAGGCTTGTACTTCGCCGGTCTCTCGGTGCGTGTCCTGATCGGGAAAGTCTCTTTTCCAAGCCACTGGCGGGAACGCTTTGCTCCGGCGTCTCGTCCGACGGTCTGTGAAATTACAGCAGGTGTTCTGGGAGATAAGGAGTTTCCCTGAGTCTGTCCATCATCTAAAAACCCCCTTTATTCACTCATCTGTTCTCAATTTGCTGTCATGCTCTTTCATGTATAAAGAAGATCTTGGGACGCTTGGTCTTCAAGCTGTTGGGTTTCATTCAGTATATTGAGTTAGGCTATATACTAACAGAGAATAATAAAGTAACCTTGAGCAATTTGAACCCCTAATATATAAATATATATATATGTATAGAGCTGGGCAATTGCGAAAATAAAGTGTGTTTGTGTTTATATAACATATGTGTGTACTGTGTATAATTATTATGCATATGTGTGTATTTATATATATACAACATAATTATATATATCGGTTATTTTCTGAGTTTATTTGTCTATAATGTATTTTCAGCATTTGAAAGTCAGGTGAAGCACACGCTGCGAGTCTCTAGATGATATATTTGGCCTGTTTTGATTTTTCCCAGCAGGATTTCGATCCTGTTTGGATTGTCCTCTTCGGAGCTGTGGGCTTTTGAAGCTCTTATCCAATCAGATCAGTTTCTCTGAGTGTTTACGTGTGTCTAGCAGTGAGTGTGTGCTTTTGGTTGTTTGTTTAACCTGTTGTAGTTGCTCGCTAGCTGAAGTGTTAGCCGTGCTCCTTCTAGCTGGTGTGTGCGTCTCCTCACAATGAAGGGAAATGACCTCATAGTTAATCACTGTGTCCTTAGGGCTTCGACTGGGCTGTTGGGACACACACACACACACACACACACACAGAATGACATCACTCCCCATCCACCCATGTCCCCGGGAGGATTGTGTCCTCAACATGCATCTCTGACAGAAAGAAACAGACATGTCTGAAATGACTTTTGAGATTTAACATTGTGAAATGTCATTGTACATCAGTCAAACCTCAGATGTGTGACCTGTGAATGTGTTAGCGTTATTCTGTAAGTGCTGAAGAGTCGAGTCCCCTTTATTTATAGAGCGCTTTATACAATACAGTTACAGATCGTTTCAACGCAGCTTTACAGCACTCAAAAAAATAAGCTGTTGAACAAACTTAATTAAATTAAGGAAAACTTTTCCACGAAAATGAATTACATTTTTCCAACAAAATCTAATTTGTTTGAAATGATTTGTTGTAATCTTGTTGTATGAACTTAAATTCATTTAGTCATTCCTGCTAGATAAAGTTTTGTCAGGTCTGACTACATTTAATTTTTGCCCTGCCTAAAATCGCCAACATTATAATTTTAGCTAATTTGACTCTACAGTTATTTCCAATGATAGGAGCTACTAGTGATCAGTTTAATTAAAACCACCTTTCACATTTTTTTATTGTTATTTTTTATTATTTTTTTATTTCACTTTTTTTATATTGAATATTACTTATGCAGGTCTGCGAAAGAGGTTTAATGCATGTATTGTGTTTACTGAGTGCCCAAAGCCCTAAGCTAAACACAGTCGCCACTCTTCTGCATAATGGTAGCCACAAAATTCAAAAACATTACAGAAAGTTTCTAACATTAGTGAATATTAAACATTAACTAACAACATCTTTCCATTTACAGAAAAACACACAAAATAACACTTTAATCCCTAAATTCACCCTCCTAATGCAGTCCCTTGCAAAGCATGCTGGGAACTACAGATCCACTGCCCAGTTAGTTGTCGTCAAAAATGATTCATGTGGTTTTCACACAAATTAAGTAAGTAAACTTCAGTTTTAAATATATTAGGTTGATTGAACACAATTAAATTAAGTTGTGACAAATATTAAACAATCGTGTTACTTTTGCTTATTTTAATTAAATTTCACAAGAGGCAAACAAATTTTTTTTTTTGAGTGAGTGATAACAGGAAAATGAAGCGTTTCGGCTGTTGTTCAGCTGAAGTCAGTTCTGTTGTAAAGATCATCAATTATTAAATTAGTTAATTTAAAGGGATAGTTCACCCAAAAATGAAAATTCTGTCATCATTTACTCACCCTCAAGTTGTTCCAAACCTGTATGAGTTTCTTTGTTCTGCTGAACACAAAGGAAGATATTTGGAAGAATGTTTGTAACCAACAGATCTCTGTCCCCATTGACTTCCATAGTATATTTTTTTCCTACTATGGAAGTCAATGGGGACCGAGATCTGTTGATTACAAACATTCTTCCAAATATCTTCCTTTGTGTTCAGCAGAACAAAGAAACTCATACAGGTTTGGAACAACTTGAGGGTGAGTAAATGATGACAGAATTTTCATTTTTGGGTGAACTATCCCTTTAATATATAAAGCAGTTCTGCTCAGTTCAGTTCTCATACAACAGCGTCAGTGAAGTCAGATCAATAATATTGTTAGTAACTCTTTACAATAAGGTTCATTAGTTAACATTAGTTAACATGAACTAATAATGAACAATTTATTAATCTTAGTTAATATTAATTTCAGCATTTACTAATACGTTATTAAAATCAAAGGTTGTATTTGTTAACATTAGTTAATGCACTGTGAGCTAACATGAACAGCTGTATTTTTATTAAAGCGGGGCTCAGTAATTTCGGGATTTATTCGCTGTATTCTCGCTTTTTGCTCGCAGGTTTCTCTCTAGAGCTCCCCCCACAGCTTCGGAATAGATATTTGACAATGTTGTAAAAACTCTTTGGTGATTCTCAGACACCAGAGGCTCCCCCCAGCAGATCAACGACATCAAAGCAGATGGGACCATTCTTTAAACATCTTTCTTCATTCGGGTTCGAACAGCGTGAAGGGGAGGCAATAATGACAGCATTTTAGCAGATTTCTTTTGGCCGTAAAGCAATTGTTTACATCGCGAGACCTGATATCACGCGATACTTCCTGACGCGGCGGGCGATATTTTTTTTTCCCAGGATGGTAGGGGAAGACTCATGAATATTCATTAGGGAAGTCATCCCTGATTGGTCTGATGACCTACCCCTAACCCCACCCCTAAACCTACCCGCCACTGGGGGTCTGATGACCTACTCCTAACACCGCCCTAAACCTACCCGTCACTGGGGTTAAGACCAATCAGGGATGACTACCCTAATGAATATTCATGAGTCTTCCCCTACCATCCTGGGAAAAAAAATATCGCGGCCTGCCGGCTCAAAGTTGCAAGTGCGGATTTTCCGCTCACGGGCACCAGGGGGGTGCGAAACGACCACCATTCAACCCGAAATAAGTAATATAACCATTCCAATGACTCCGAAGCTGTTCAGTTAAGGTAAAAAAGTTACTTAGTTCACCTTTAACTAACATTAACAAATACAGTAACAAATGTATTGCTCATTGTTAGTTCATGTTAGTTAATACATTAACTAATGAACCTTATTGTAAAGTGTTATCAATATTGTTGAATATTAAGAGTTTCTTACCAATCTGGCCTCATTTCATGCATTCAAACAAGTTTATTTTATTCTGGAAAGCAATCCTGTATATCTCTCGTAACCTCATAGAAAAGAATAGTCTTGTGACCCTTGACCTCCCCTCTCAGCTCCGGGAGGGCATGTAATGGTCTGTAATTGGGTTACAACAGTGTCAAGTGTGAGTCGTGGAGAGACAGAAAGAGAAGTGGATGAAACGCACTGTGATGAACAACGTCAGACATTGTGTGCAGAATTGTGACGCTGTTTTACTGTTATTTAATGGGCAGGAGGAAATAAGTGGCAAGAATAATAATCTATGAAACTCGTCTGGAAATTACAAACAGACCGTCCGCCGGCATTTTGTCAGTCAAAAATCTCCGAATGCAACGTAACAGGGAGGCGAGTAAAGATGGAAAGCTCCTAAAGCTCAGTTCAATATAAATTCACGGATAATTTGTTGTTTTGTCGTTAGTGAAAATCAATATTGACCTTGTATTTGAAGAAGGATCCTCATATAAGAAGCAATACTAAAATTCAGAGTCAGTTCATTCGCATTCGGAGATCGACTATTTTTGACTGATAAAATGCCGGCGGCCGGAAACAACAAGAAAAACCTTTCTTTTTAGTGAACTCACACACACAACCTTCCTCCCGGCCATTCACATTCAGATTGTTTTATTTAGTGCCATGTCAGCATTCAAAGCTATTTTCATGGCTGACAAAAATACAAATATCATATAAATACAATAAAAACCAAACGAACAAAAACAGCAACTCATATTATACACGATTTTTTAAATTAACATATTATGATTAAAAAAAATCCAAAACCTTTCCAGGCATAATCTTACTGAATAAGTCCTTAAGCGAGGTAACTTCATAAAAGAGCATTAAAGTCCAGGACAATCTAATAAAACATGTTTAACAGAGAGAGGAATCTTACAAAACATGTATAAAGTCGGGTCCCTCTCCTCCCTTAAAGCGTAACTCTCGCCAAAATGCAACTATAGGCTCTTTTTGTGAATCTACCCGAGGCAAACTTTCATTTAAAAGCATAATTAGGATGGAAATAGGGATGGGACAGTATGAAAATTTCATATCACGATTATAGTGACCAAAATGATCGTGATTATCAATATTATCACGGTTTTGTTAAAACGAGATGAAAGTGTTCAAAAAGAACTGATGCTCACACTGAAAACAGTTTAATATTTGAAAATCAACAAACAACAAATAAAACAAGCAGCTCTATGCCATTTTTTAAGCAAGATTATATTCTGTGGCATTTCCTTCCTTATAATGACCGTCGTCAATAGCAACGCATTATAACACCGCGCACATCCATGTATCGCAATGGACGCGCGCTCTCGTTTCATTCAAATACAACTTGCCGTCTTGCGTCTCCGTTTTTGATTGTATTGAAAATTAAATCAGAGTTGATTTATTGTTTACAGAGTTTGATAATATTGTTGTGATCATCTTATCTGGACGATTGTTTTGTACGCTGCACAAAATGGACTTATAAACAGGTAAGATTTAAAACATTAATCTCAATTCAATATAGCCCCGTAATTATGTGGTAAAAAAAAAAAAAAAATCGGTGTAGTGTATACATTATTATCCCTTAAATTTCATTCTTAATAGTCTTGTTTGAACTTGTTCGTTCGTCTTTGGCTCAAAGCCACTTGCTGCGAACTTTTCTTCGCGGAAGCTTCACGTTTATTTCAAGTGAGTGACATAATTATTTCCCAGACCTAGTTTTGGTATTGAGGTCAAAGTTAACTTGCCTTGCGTTCGCTATAAACAGTGGGTGATGGTCACACAAGACGACTCATCTGATTTGAAGTGTCCCATCCCTAGATGGAAACGCCACTTTTAAGTTTGACCGTATTTTCGTTTTCGGTCAAATTGCCTTGTGAATGGGAGTGCTTGGGGCACGACTATGATAGCATCAAAATCGCTATTTTTAAAACACTAATGCGGCTCGACACAACATGAAACTGTGCTGGAAGTGTCACCAGGGGCTCTACACATGAACTCCAGCATTGAGAACATTGTTTGTGTACGTGTGTGTCGAGTCCTGAGCGCTGGAGTCGTTTATTATCACCGGCTGCAAGCGTTCATCTGTAGATACAGCAGATCCAGTAATTATAGCCTCTTTAGCAGCTCTCAGGGACTCGTTCCAGTTGGCAAGAGTGTTTCACATCACATATGTACAGAAACATGGCTAGTTGTGCTCAGACTGAAGTGTCATACGCCGCCTCCTGTGTTCGTTTAGGGCCGTATGAAGGTAATATGATGCCAAAAAGTACCATTTAAGCAACAAGAACGTTTCTGAGCCAAATGAAGATTAAAGGGATAGTTCACCCAAAAATGAAAATTCTGTCATCATTTACTCACCCTCAAGTTGTTTCAAACCTGTAAGAATTTCTTTTTTCTGCTGAACACAAAAGAAGATATTTAGAAAAATGTCTGTAACCAAACAGTTGATGGACCCCATTGACTTCCATAGTATTTTTTTTTTCCTACTATGGAAGTCAATGGGGTCAAATAGTCAAATTCTTACAGGTTTGAAACAACTTGAGGGTGAGTAAATGATGACAGAATTTTCATTTTTGGGTGAACTGTCCCTTTAAGATGTGTTCTGGTGACTGGCTGGTGTTTATCGGACCAATCAGATAAGAGTAAATCGAGAGCGAAGCTCATTTGATTGGCTACATGAAGAAGGTGGACCCGCCCTCCTCTTCGCTTGCAAGACTCAATAGCCGCTTTCCGACCAAGTAGTTCTAGGAACTTAGTTCTAGGAACTGTCCACTTCTAAACAGTTCTAAGAACTACTCTCCCCCAAACTCGGTTTTGCTGTTTGCGTTCGCACTGGCCAAGTGGCCATAGGAACTGGTAAGGGAGTGACGCAAGCACAGTGACTTTTATTTTGACGGCGCGACGGACCTTTATTTTGGCGGCGCTGAGAACGCCAGAGCAAACAATGCTCGCATTCTCTGTGTTTATTAGTTAGCGATCTGTCTAACAGTACTGTTTAATATCTTATTAGATAGAACTGTTATAGAAAGTAGACAGTATATGAAAAAAAGGTTATTAGCCTATGCCGTGTGGTTGATGTCCAGTGTTGCTAGCTGGGCAGATAAACATAATCATGTTTGGCTTGGTCCCCTCAAAGTTGCGTTGGATTTTCTCTTCAGCATAAAGGTTTAGAGACCCATCTATCACTGTTTTCCATGTTTGTATAGTTAGTTTATGGAGTAAATATATAGGTTATAATCTGTGTGTTTACATTCTAGCTGTTTTAAAAATGGCGGGTGCTGGTGTTCCGCGTGCGTTCGGTCAATCAACGTCACGGGTAGTTCCTATAGTGCTGGTTTAGACCCTACTCTGAAGTAGGACCTAAATTAGTTCCTACAAATGGAGTTCCTAGAACTAAAATCGTTCCTAGTTCCTGCGGTGCGAACACGCCGACATCCGGGTACTTTAGCCAATAGTTCTAGGAACTGTGAAAAGGTTCCTCCGGTCGGAAAGCGGCTAATGAGTGAGAGAATCGTGCCAAAACTGGAAGCGCATGTAAAAGAAAGACGCAACTGTACAAATCGGGTTATTTCAGGAACGTTTTTGCCCCATGCACACAACAAGCCATTTAGACATTTGGAGCAGTTAATTTTTACATTAGTTTATATTAAGTTTGATTTTACGCAATTAATCTGTTTTGCAGTTCCTGACTTCCTGCAGTGCTTTTGGCCGTATTTGTGCGCAAAAATCGAGACAAAAGTGTAGGTGTGGAAAAATGAAGAATACAGATCCTACTTATTTTGCGTTAGCTTGAAGCTGCAGCCTCACAATACATGAATTACACTTACGAATAACAGTAAAATGCTGCAAATATTTTACACCTTTACAAATATTCTCTTGCGCATGCAAATTTAATTGTCGCTTGCAATCTTATGTACACTTTCACAAATCTTACCCTGCGCATGCAATTCTTTATGGCATCATATTACCTTCATAGCCGTGTCTTATTTTGGTATTTATGACATGTTTGTCAAGTTTTTTTTGCAGCAAAACATCATTTATGTTGCTTTTTATTTTTATTTTTAGTTTTTTTAGCTAATTTTGCTTTTTTCATCCTCTCTTTGTCCCTTAGATCAGAAACACAATTACATGAACGCAGACATGAGTACTTGGCTAGTGCATTGCAAGCACCCAGTTCTGCTTTACATAATTAATGTGCATACTAATGGGGTGCTCAGAGGGGCACTAGTTTTTGTTTTGTGTTTTTTATCCCCCCCTTGAATATCTGCGTCATAATATATGTTATTATTTAGTATGTTGTTGAGTCAGATTTGTTATGTTAGTAAGAGTATGCCTATATAGTATAGAGATGCAAAATATAGTGATTAACATAATTTTTTTAAGTAATTTTTTCTCTGTATATAGTCTATATTTAACATATATCAGCTGATATGCAAATTATATATATATATATATACATACATATTTAGACAATGTAGAATTTGACTGTTTTATTAAAATGCTATTGTCAGAATGAAGTGTTCCTGATGTGATCCTCATGGACACTATTGCCTCCTCCACTAGTGGGCGCTGAAGGCCTGTGGGTAACGGTCATGTCACATGACTCGCGCGATCAGAGATGTGTCGCTCACGAGGACAGATAGGCTGCTCTCCCTGAACCCTGATAAGCTTCTTCTGTCTCTCTCGCTCTTCATGCTTCTGAAGTCGGCCTTGAAGAGAACGAGCTGATAGGAGGGTGAAAGTGTGTGTCAGGAAGGTTAAGAATGAAAGAAGCTGCGTGTGTCTGTGTGTGCGTCTGTGTCTGTGTGTGCGTGTGTGTCTGTCTGTGTGTGTGTTTGTGTGTGTGAGTCTGTGTGTGCGTCTGTGTGTGTGTCTGCGTGTGTTTCTGTCTGTGTGTGTGTCTGTGTGTGTGTGTCTGTGTCTGTGTGTGTGTCTGTGTCTGTGTGTGTGTCTGTGTGCGTGTGTGTCTGTGTGCGTTTGTGTGTATGTGTGTGTGTCTGTGTGCGTGTGTGTGTGTCTGTGTGTGTGTGTGTGTGCGTGTGTGTGTGAGTCTGTGTGTGAGTCTGTGTGTGAGTCTGTGTGTGAGTCTGTGTGTGAGTCTGTGTGTGAGTCTGTGTGCGTGTGTGCGTGTGTGTGCGTGTGTGTGTGTGCATGTGCGTGCGCGTGTGTGTGTGTGTGTGTGTGTGTGTGTGTGTGCCAGGTAATCGGCTTTGGGTCAGGAATTCTCAGCTCATTGCAGGTTTTGTGAAAGAGATTCTGAGCTGTTTGTTGCATCACAGGAGAGACGCCCGTACGACCTTGTCTTTATTTCACAAGGCCAAACGTGGACAAGTGAACGTCTGCCTCGAGTCTAAGAGAGAATCCACTTTCACGAGAACACAAGGAGGAAAACACGGCTCATTATAGTCACGAAGGGCTAATGTTAATGAACAACACATTATACTGATGATAAAACAGGAGTGAAATATAGTTGTAGCCGGAATTCAGCTTCCAGGCGCCAAACGTTCCTGTAGTTTCTTCACGAAGTCTGTCTGATTCTGAAATTACTAATATTTTGAACAGATTCAAGAGCACCGCAAATACACCCTATGAAATCCTATGTGTTTGGGTTCCTCTCCTGCAGGATTGAAAACAAATGTAAAACATCAGTATGCTCCCATATTCCCTTCGTTCTCTCCCGCTGCGTGTCTTTGAGAGTCTGACATGTGTCATCAAGATGAGCCTTTACTCATATTAGATCCGCTCACTGAAGACTCAACAAAACCATGTCGTACGAAAGTCATCGGGAGCAGAAACTGTATTTCACAGCTGCTTTATCAGCTCCACTGGAAACTGTTACCAGCACAGTGCAATCATCCGCTGTCCTCGCCAGCACAGTCTGATCAGGATCTTTCAATCCGCCGCAAATGATCAGCATTATCCAGCATTACTCATCCATGATAACAAGATAAAAATATCATCTGACTGATATACTGTAGTTAATAACAGTCGCCCACGGGACGTCTAAAGGAGATTCTCTGAAATATCATAAAGCAAAATGTGTTTTATTACACTTTAAATGAAGACAACTTACAGACAAATGACATAAATACACATCAAACCATATATATAAATATTAAATAGTCATGCAAAAATGATTATGTCTCATTAATCAGTGAATTAAATATTTTACATATTTACACACATACACACACACACACACACACACACACACACACACACACACACACACACACACACAGACAGACATATATACATACATACATACATACACATACACACATACATACACACACACACACACACACACACACATTTATTCAGGGCCTTAAATTAACACTCACGAAATGCGAGTAAAAATCTACGTACATATATATATATTGTCAATGAAACAATGATATATAATACATAAATAAATAATTTAGAAATATATAAATAAACGTATTATTTAAATTCTTTATTTATATATAAAGAATTTTAAAATGTAATAGTAAAAAAAAAAAAAGGTCAATCATTTTTAAATTAAGATTATTTGTACCAGTCATATTTTATGCTTACCATTATTATTATGTTCAGTTTTATGTTCATTTCTTCTTTAAAAGAATAATAATTTACTAACATTGTGTTTTTATTTGTCTTTATACTTTAATTATATATAAATATATTATATTATATATAATTTTAGAATTTTCATTAAATAAATTATTAATAATTGTTTATTTATTTAACTATTTAAAAGAATAGATTTTAAATGTTTTAGTGTTTTTAGACAATGTAGAATTTGAATGTTTTGTTAAAATATTACTGTCCAGAATCCCCAGAATGAAGTATTTGGCTGCTCTTCTTCCTCTATTCAGATCAGACACAGAAGAGCCCGTGTGATCCTCATGAACACTATTAATAATAAATTATATATATTTATTCAGGGCCTTAAATTAGTAAAATGCGAGTAAAAATCTGCGTTGGCGATGGTATGACTCTTGCCAGTTGGCCGGTAACAGTTCCAATAGTGAATAAACGTGAACGACGCTCAGTTGACAGGCAGCACTTCATCGACACAAAAGTTTAAGCCTTGACAAGTTAAATATTGAAGCGCAAGAAGACACAAAAGTGAACTCATGCCGTTAGAGAGCGTCCAGAGCGCACGTCTCAGACAGTGCTCGAATACCAAACTCGGCTCTCTCTTTCACTTTTTCTTGCACTTGAGCTAACAAATACACACACAATTATGTAAAAAAGAAATAAATAGCAAGTATCCTAGTAAACATAGTCGGTCATGTTTTGAGTGAATGTAAACAGTTGAGAAAGTAAATGCATGTCGTGTAACAGTATCACTATATTAGATCCATGCATTCACTCTTAAAGTGGCAGCAGCCTAACACCGTGTGCTAACCACACGCCGCGACGCGCCATAAAATGGCTCTTTTCCATGTTAATCAGAGTGTTTGTCCTGACCAGCCGCGGCGGCGACGCGACGAGTCTATTTCAGAAACGGTTTCTATTTTTCTGTGACGTCGCGCTGGAACAACAAACACAAAGTGTGGCGATGATAATCTCAGGTGCTGTTTATGTGCTTTATTTAATGTTAAAAGCGTGTAATGTGACTTTGAATATCATGTAGTGCTCCAGCTTTGTAGCCGTAAAAGCAACAGTGGATAATTCACTTTATTAATTAAACAAATGGAAACAAGAACGTTCAAACTGTGAACAAACAAGTGTATTCTTTGACAAAGATTGTTTTAGTAACTCAGCCTATGTATTTTTAATAATGTTTAAATGGTGTAATATTTGTGAATTTGATTATGTAGCGACTTATCCATTTTCTTGCGAGTGCCGTCAAGATTACTCTCTGGTGCCGCGAGACTCCGCCCACACGCTGTTCTGATTGGCTAACTCCGCCCACACACTGTTCTGATTGGCTGACTCCGCCCACACGCTGTTCTGATTGGCTGACTCCGCCCACACGCTGTTCTGATTGGCTGACTTCGCCCACACGCTGTTCTGATTGGCTGACTCCGCCCACACGCTGTTCTGATTGGCTGTGGGTTTTGATTGATTTTGACGCATTTGACGCGTGTGGACAGACAAATTATTTGTCGCTAGAATCTTATCGCATCGCGTCTGGTTTTTATGTTTATCAAACAACAAAAGGCAAAGAGAAAATCACTCATTGCTCTTGACTGAATAACTTTTGTACCTTTAATAAGGATTAATTAACCAGGATGATTAATATGATTAATGAAAAACCTGAAAAGCACTGTTTATTTCAGGTGTATCTTTGTTATACTGTATTTATTTGTGCTTTTGCTTGTAATTTGATCAGTTGTTTTTATTTTACCACTAACTGTTCACTTTAATGTTTTAAATCTAAATTAGTTAAGCTAAGGCTGGGCAACAATTAATCGCGATTAATCGCATCCAAAATAAAAGTTTGTGTTTACTTAATATATGTGTGTGTAGTTTGTATAGTTCTTTTGTATATATAAATACACACATATGCATGTATATATTTAAAGCTACACTGTGTAATTTTTCTACACTGTAATCAACACCTTGTTCTTGCAAAAGTATATGTGCTCATTAATGTGTAATTACTTCTACCAACTAATCAAGTATTCTCGTAAGCGTAGAATCTGCCGTTTATAATACATACGAGCGAGTCGCTCGAATGGCGGCAGCCATGTTGCGCCTCCATCTTGAAAATACATTAGCCTAGGGAGGGGCTAGAAAGTAATATTCAGTTGGTAGTCATAAACAATTTCACCGCTAGATGGGAGAAAATCCTACACAGTGTAGCTTTAAGAAATATTTGCATGTATATATAATTATACATAATTTATATTATATAAAAATATTAATATTTTATATATTAATAACACATTTTTCTTAAATATATTCATGCATGTGTGTGTATTTGTATATACAAAATAATTATGCACACCACACACACATATATTAAGTAAACACAAACTTTTATTTTGGATGCGATTAATCTGTGGTATCGAAATTGGAATAGACCATTATGAATTTTCACTGGTGCCTGAAATGTTGGGGTCATTTTGCAAAAACAGTTTCATGGCTGGCAAAAAAAACTTCAAAAAAGTCACCAGACATTAGTTTTAGGCCCTGTGTTATATATGTGTCTGTTTTTCACACAGAGATTCGGAAGACCATGTTTTTATTATTTTTTGTCCTTTTTGAAGCTTGAATCACCACCTGCTTTTATTGCATTTCATTTTGCGTTTCAAGAAAGAACTAAAGCGCGCGGTTAGAATGACATTAGGGTGAGAAGGGTGAGAGAAAACTGTCTGCAGAGAGTCTGTGTGTGTGAATTCTGTGAAAGGGGAGAAAGTTCCCCACCGCGTCGCATCTATATCTGCATCTGCTTTGCTTTGCTTTTCTCGTTTCATTTTTTTCGTTGTCTCAGAGGGGATGGAGGGGGGTGGAGATGTGCTGACCTCACCGTTACCGTCGGTTACCAGATCCACGTTCCCTCTCTCTCTCTCTCTCTCTCTCTCTCTCTCTCTCTCTCTCTCTCTCTCTCTCTCTCTCTCTCTCTCTCTCTCTCTCTCTCTCTCTCTCTCTCTCTCTCTCTCTCTCTCTCTCTCTCTGTGTGTGTGTGTCTCTCTGTGTCTCTCTCTCTCTCTCTCTCTCTCTCTCTCTCTCTGTGTGTCTCTCTGTGTCCCTCTCTCTCTCTCTGTGTGTCTCTCTCTCTCTGTGTGTCTCTCTCTGTGTCCCTCTCTCTCTCTCTGTGTCTCTCTCTCTGTGTCTCTCTCTCTCTCTCTCTCTCTCTCTCTCTCTCTCTCTCTCTCTCTCTTCCCTCCCCCTCCAGCTTTCTCCTCTCCTCTTTTCTCTTGAGCTCAGAGTGAGAGACAAAGACCCCCCTCCCGCCCCCTCCGTTCTGCACACGCTCAGACCGGCTACACTCCTCTGCATGCACCATTGAGTTTTCCTTGCAGTGCTACTATGACTGAATGCCGGACCGCTGCATTTCGTACCTAGCGCGCAAGTGTGTGTGAAAGTGTGTTTTACGGATACTACAAAACGCTGGTGGTGGATTAGGGTTCCTCGTATTTAATGGAAGGGTTGTACCACGGTAAGAGCTTTTCCTGCTGCTCAGCGCGACCACATCTGAACGTGTGTGTGTGTGTGTGTGTGTGTGCGTGTGTGTGTGTGTGTGCAGGAGTGACAGAGAGAGAGGCTTCCGTTTCCACACACTGTAATGAGTTCTGCCTCAATGAGAAAATTGAATTTACGAAGATTCGGGTTTGAATATTTGCAGCCGAAGGAAAACACTGCATGTTTAGACTTCAGTGTTACAATACTTTTACTACAATACATAGAGTTAATCTTTATGATGATCCAAATAGTGAGATCTTTATGAAGCTCTTGAAAGAAACATGATGTGAAGTGCATATTGATATTTATGGTTATTAAAAATAAATGCCATATTATATGAATAGCCAATATACTTAATTTGCTAATATATATATATATCACACATACATACTTATTCACCTAATATACTATTGCATATTAGTGTTGTTTAAGTATTCTCATCTAAATCCATTTTTTAAATGGTAAACACTTTGAAACGATATAATTTAAAGATGGATAATAGTTTAATGCTTTTGCAATCTGGCATAGAAAAAGAGTTTACTATTTCAATTTGAAATTAAACCTAATTAAGCCTAATTATTAAACTGATTTTGAATAGGATGATACCGATGCGATCACTGATATATTTTGCATCACTAATGATGACTATTTGTTTCTGTAAACTTTGATCATAGAGTAAGTGAATGTGTAAATGTAACCGTATGCGATGCAGATCGTTGATCTAGAACCGCTGCAAGTTTTTTTTGTCTGTTCGTCATAGAAGAATATGATTAGATTACATAAACAGCCAGATTATCAGTGATAGTTGATATTTAACACTGGTTCATCCTTCAGAATGATTCATTCCTCTGTAAGATGATCTGTGGCGGTGTGATTTAACATCAGGAAGACTGCATGAACGCACGTTTGGGAACTGTAGTGGCAGAATATAGGTCGAACACTTCTGCATGCATATATATGCATATTTATGAATGATAATTACTGATAAGAATCTATTGTAAGCGTCTGGAGTTGTTGTTGTTTTTGGCATTGTGATATTATTAAGGTCAAATGCAGATTGATATTTGAGTGACTGTTACTTCTATTCATGTGTGTTCGTACATGCGCTGAACTCTGTGACCTGATATTGGATTACTTTTGACTGATTGCTTTCCTGTGTTTGGAAGCGTGCCGTGTGTGTGTGTGTGTGTGTGTGTGTGTGTGTGTGTGTGAGGTCGTGAATGTTGGCCTGAGTTTGTTTGGCAGGTGTTATAGCCTGTAGGGTGTGTGTGTGTGTGTGTGCGTGTGTGTGCTTGTTTTGCCCTGGGCCCTTGATCTGCTCATAGTGACCACACAATGAAAGGGAATTACAGGGAGGAAAGAGCTGTGTGTGTGCGTGTGTGTGTGTACGTGTGTGCGCGTGCGCGTGTGTGTGTGCGCGTGTGTGTGTGTGTGTGTGTGTGTGTGTGTTAAACAGCCCTCCATCATTTGTCAGACCCGGTTGAGTTTAGTTCACTCGTGTGCAACAGTGAGACACCACTATTGTCTGTCCTTTTGTGTTCATCTGCAACTATGAAAGTCATAAATCAATACTGCTGAATTCACTATCATTTTACATCATTTAAAGGGCTGGTATAATGCCCTTTTCACAAGATGTAAAATAAGTCTATGATGTCCCCAGAGTGTGTGTGTGAAGTTTTAGCTCAAAATACCCCACAGATATTTTTATATAGCATGTTAAAGTTGTCATTTTTTGAGAGTGAGCAAAAACGCACCATTGTTTTGTGTCTGTCCCTTTAAGTGCAAATGAGCTGTTGCTCCTGGCGCAGGGGGCGGAGATTCAAGAGATTGTGTCCTTTTGAAGCACACACACTGACATGCACTGGAGATTTAAAAAACTTTTAGCCTTTTATGTTCAAACCGAAGTCAGAAAGATGGAGAGACTCAAGAAGAAGTGACAACATGTAGACAACATTTCTGAATGGTTAGTTGATGAATTTATGTAGCTTATGTGTGGTTATCTTCTAGTCATTGATTAGCATATTCTGTCTTGATAATCTATAAATCGCGTCCCGGGGGCGGGGTTTATGTAAATTCTAGGGTTGGTGATGTCACTAACCCGGGAGGAATGTCCTGTAGTCTCTACCAGCCGTTTGTTGTAGTCCTTAAAAAGCGATTTCTTTAAAAGCAAATATCTCTCTTTGCTTTGAACTTTGAGCGTCGTAACTTTGCAGATGTTGTTTATGCTCAAACAGCAACATTACACACTAACTAAAGTTAGAAAAGTGAAATCATAATCAACCACCCCTTTAAGCTCTTTTCCAGAACCTGATCTATCTAACTAGACAGCATTGAGCAATAACAGATTGCACAGAATGTTTCATAAGATTCATCATATTAGCTCAGACAGTATCGCATGTTTTCTTTGCAGAGGAAGCAATTTCTAAATGCATTGAACAGTGACAGATTCAAAAGAAATTATTTCATTTATAACATTGAAAATCATTTTTAAGTAAAAGAAAATACCATTATATTGGTTGCCATTATTTTTTAAATGAATTGTTGATTATTTTATATATATTGTTAAGAACATCATTGACAATAGTGTTCTTAATACTAATTATTTATTATAATTATTCCCTCCCAGTACTGTTAACATTTTTTCCCAACATTAAACTCAATTAAACGCAATTTTCAAAGGTCTCTCTCTCTCTCTCTCTCTCTCTCTTTCTCTCTCTCTCTGTCCCTCTCTCTCTCTCTCTCTCTGTCCCTCTCTCTCTGTCCCTCTCTCTCTCTCTCTCTCTCTCTCTCTCTCTCTCTCTCTCTCTCTCTCTCTCTCTCTCTCTCTCTCTCTCTCTCTCTGACCTTGTATCAGTTCTGCTGCATCAGCATCTGGCTGCTCTCTGTCTCGCTGAGTATTATGGGAAAGCAAACCCCCACTGGTGCCACAGTGCATTGTGGGTAGTAAGAGCAGAGCTGGTTTGAAGTCTGATCCTCAGAGCCCTTCCCAGATATCATCTCAGATATCTCATCTTTCTGGACAGATACAGGATTCATTTGAAGAATCATCTTCAAAGCTCGACGCATGTCCATCTAATGCTGAAGGACTTTCGAGCCGATCTGTAATACAGGAAAGAGTAAATCAGGTGATCGTGAGCGAAATGAAACTAAAGCTTTCAGACAGGCGGGCGTCTTCGGGATTATTATGGATTCAGACCGTCCATCCACGACATTCACTGACCGACAAGCTTGTTGCAACAACAGTAAATGAGCAGATTTTATCTGTAGGGGTTAGGGCTGCACAATATATCGAAATATCGCAAATGTATATATCACAATATGCATATAACTTGCAATAACTGGGTCATGAACAAAAGACAAAGAGAAAATCACTCACAGCTTTTGGCTGAATAACTTTTGTATCTTTAATAAGAATCAGGATATATTTCATTCATACAGTGAAAACTGAGCGGTGTTTATTTTTTACATTTTGATTATTCAGTTTCTGTTGTTATATAACCCTAATGTAGGATAACCTGAACCCCACTGATGTTGAAATAACACTTCTGATGCTACAGTAAAACACTGATGTTCACTCTCAGAAGCTGTAGGGATGTTTTCGTCTCACAAAAAGAATGTGAAACACGTATGTAGGTTAAGAAATATAACATAACAAAGAATAACAAAAAAAATAAGCTTACTTACACAGCATTATCGTATCGCATATCACATTTTTCCTCAATATCGTGCAGGCCTAGTAGGGGTTTAACGATCCCCTCATGTCACGAATCGATACATATCACGATACTGAACTCACGATACGATATTATTGCGATACTCCAAGACATATGATAAAGGGTTAACAAAAAATGTTGATTAAAATGCTAAATTTGATATACATTGTGTGTGTAAATGAATAGGCTTGGACTTGGTGCTGGAAACCCAAAGCACAGGACAATAGAGACACCAGAATAACAATATTCATGATTCTGAAGATGAAAATACAGAATTATTTTAGATGAATATTTGCACTCTTTCACTGACTAGATATATTTAAAATAATGTAGGCATTTTTACTGATAACATCAGACATTTGGCATTATCAGGACACACAAATATTCCCCCACTGCATTATTATACATTATATTCAACATTATTTATAGTAGTTTAATGTAGTACTTGTGAGAACTTGTGAATTTTCATTTTGGGTGAACTATCCACGATACATATTGATGTATTTTTGTATTGCGATACATTGTGACACGATACATTGTTACACCCTGTGTATTGTGAACTGATATGACACCCAACATTTAGTGTTTGGTCAGCGTACGTGCTCTGACACGGTTACAGAGAGGTTTATTTTCACGTGTGCGTGGATGAAATCCTTCATTCACTCCGTCATCTTGTCGTCCAGTGATCACGCGTGCGGGACGAAGCCGTGGTCGGTCGTGTGCAGCAGAACGTCTCGCTGCGGTCGGCGGGTCTGAGGTAGATAAATCACAGCTGGGGCGTTTCTCCACGTTAGCATACAGATGGTTAGGTATTATTTATAGATCCTCAAGGGTAAGTGCAGTTTAATAAGGTACTACTGAGATCTCATGTTTACTAGCCAGGTGCTTTTTCTAGTTTTTAGGTTTTCCGCTTATAAGTGAATTGTCCTTTTGATTAATCTCTTTAATGTTTTTGACCTAGAAAAGCTGTTTTGTTCTGCTGATATCTGCAATATTTACACTGCCATTCAAAAGTTTGCAGTCTGCAATATGTTTTTTTGAAAGTTTATGTTCATCAAAAAATAGTTAAAACAGTGAAATATTATTAGTTTAAAATATCTTTTTTATGTGAATATATGTTAAAATGTAATTTATTCCTGCGATTAAAGCTGAATTTTCAGCATCATTACTCCAGTCTTCAGTGTCACATGATTCCTCAGAAATCATTCGATATGTTGATATTGCCGCCCTTTCTGATTATTATCACTGTTAAAAACGGTTGTGCTGCTTCATATGTTTGTGGAAACCGTGATACATTGTTTTTTCAGGATTCTTTGATGAATAGAAAGTTAAGAAGAACAGAATCTTTTGAAATAGAATCTTTTGTATCATTATAAATGTTCTTTTGATCAATTTAATGCGTCCTTGATGAATAAAAGTAGGGATGCACAATGTATATTGGCCACCAAATCAGCATCGTCCGATATATGTTCATTTTAATGTTATCGTCAGTTCAAAGTCACTTCAGATCAAAACATTGATGCATTATTAATAATAACTAGCACTTTTATTTTTCTTGTAGGTAGGCCTGTCACGATAACTACTTTTTGTTGTGCGATATATTGTCCCAGAAATAATTGCGATAAACAATATTATTGCCATTTATTAAGACCATTTTATGCAACTGAATATATAATCATAATGTAACAGCATAATAAAGCAAGTAGGCCTACACACTTTCAAATGACAACAATCTATTAATTCTTTAGATCATGAAAATAAAGTGTTAAAAAAATGTAATATCCTAAAAAAAAAAAAAAAACTTGAATAAATAGTAAATAAACATTTTCTATAAAAAAACTAAAATACAAAGTAACAAGTAGGAAAAAAACCGAATCTGTCGATGACCGAATAATGTATGGATAAAACTATCCGACAACAGACAAGATGACAGCACGATAGGCAAAATGTTGGTGACATTCATTATCATGTAAACATAATGGGCGATATATTGCGTCACCAAAAATTAATGTACATATATTGCGCGATAAGTCGATATATTGATTATTACGACAGGCCTACTTGTAGGCCTATAATTTTCATCAACAATATGGTTTAATTTAAATCATTTCTTGATTGTCCGTGTATTGGCTATTCCATTGTATTTATCCATGGCACACGCATTTTGATTCTTCATATGCAAGTAATGTTGTCCAGACTTGTTTGCATTATTGTATTAAATCTTGCGCTGGTTCAAACTAGACTACTGTACTGTATTTGTTTGATTTACGTTAAAGTGTTTGGGTCAAGGCTTTTAATAGTGAGACTTTTGTTTTTGTAATCAGGCTCTTAAAAATTATATAACATCATATTTTGATTTATCGGCCAATATATCGGTCATTATCAAGAATTCAAGAATTATCGGGTATCGGCCAAAATGTTCATATCGATACATCCCTAAATAAAAGTATCATTTCTGAATACTGACCCCAGCCTTTTGAATGATAGTTTATGTTCAAATCAGACACTAATCAGACCTGACTCTTTTTGGTGCTGTTTTCGGCCAACACTTTTGCGGCCACTGGAGCGTTTGCCAGCGAACAAGCATCGTTTAATGAAGTCTGATGCGTATCTGTTCTGAGTGACTGTGATAACGCTGCGGTTGGAGCAATTGTGCGCTGTCAGCCCGACTGAGCTGAAACACAGAGCCATTTGTGTTCAAGTTTCACTCCATCCTCACATAACCAGCCGAGCTCAAAGGCTAACAGCTTGATAAGCAGGTGTTTGCGTAGTCCTGCACGTCTGCGTTAAGTTGACCTTTGCATTGCGTACCGGTCTGTAATGTGTGACATATGGAGCCGACAGCATCAAGACTGGTGCATATGAAAGTGTGAACTGTCTATTAAAAATGGCCGGCTGTCTGACCAGCGTATATGAAGTGTGACTGAAGTGTGTTAAAATCACACTGATCCTTTAATCTCTGGACACATGGTCAATAGAGCGGCTACGCCATGCCATTCACATGTAGATCTGATTATCCACTAACAGTATTGATTATCTGGAGTGTGTGTGTGTAATTGCTGTCCGCTGAGAGCCGTAGAGAAAGGACGCGAGGGAATCCACATGTGAGGCTCACGAGGTTTGGCATTTCCGTAGATGCGTCTGTCATCCATTAGGGTCCGATGTCAGAGCTCATAAAGGAGCGCGGAAGCCTGTTCTTGGTTGTTATAGTTCGTCCACATCAAAGAAGCTCCATAATGGTGGAGTTATTGCTGCCAGGGTTTATGGGAGATGTTCGAGGAGCCCATCTGTGAATCTGGTGCCGTGACCCGGATCTCATTTCTCAGTTCCCTCCATCTGTTCACCTCATTCACACTCTTTATCAACAGCGTCGTGACGACAACTTAACAACTTACACTGAGAGTGTGTGACAGATGAGTGTAAGTGAGGGTAGACAGAAGTGTACGGGATTCTCTGACTCGTATAGTGGAAAATGTATCCGAAAGTGTCTGATTAATCCGTCATAATAGAGGAAAACTGGTTGGGCTTTTTTAGCTAACGGGAAAGTTGACGATTTTATTTATTTATCCATTAAAAATACAATAATAATAATGCAAACAATGTGTGTATAGATGAACCTGTATATATTTTTGTATTTACTCTGAAATAAAACAGCTGGGTAATTATCTAAAAATATTATTATATATTTTTTAATATTATATAATAAAATAAATTACATTATATTAATTTATTACATTACATTAATTAATTTATTAATATGTATATTTTATTTTCTATACACGTTTAATGCATATGTAAAACTATTAAAAATATGACATTATATACTTTATATATAAAAATAAAATATTAATAAATATCCAATATATCACTCAATTACTATCATACAAGATGTTACATGATGTTTATTTGCAAATGAACATTAATCTGTGATGAGTTGAGTTTGAACAGATGTAAATGTGCGTCTGAGTAAGTCTGTGTAGTTTTTGTTTGCTCTGTGTTTGATGTTGCGGTTTCTTTCCGCTCTGTGATCTCTGTGTTTGTGTGTGTGTGTGTGTGTGTGTCCAGTCACATGTGTTAGTTTTGTATGTGTGTGGTTGTGTTTGTGTGCGTCTCTGACAGATGTAAGCGGTTATCAGCTAATGTGGACAAACAAACAGCCTCGTCTTGTGTAGCGCTCTGGAAAGAAGTGACCCAGTTTTGATGAACCCGCAGTTCTGATTCATTTACAGTACAGTTTCCAGCTCATTCATTCTATCATTATTTGGTTCGTAATTCTTTTAGGGGAAATAAATGCAGAAAAATAACACCATGCTGATGCAGTCATAGTTATATTGCTATTATTTTTCTCAAAATATTGCATTAATTATGCTTTTGATCCTCCTTACATCAGTTTAAAATAGATTTATATGTGCATATTTCCTACAGATGAAGAATTAATAAAGAGGTTCATATCCAGTTATCCAATTTTAGCTTTGTATAAAAACATGAATACATATACAATTAATGCAGAAAGGCACAATTTATATTTATCCATATTTATTTTTTTTGCTTTGTGCTTCAGTGTCATGCAAAGGTTGAAATGCAAAGTTTCGATGCATTTGGTGACAATGTGAATCATTGCAGCACTGAAGCTGAACCTTTAACTCAGCATCAGAATTACCAAAAACATGTTGAGTTGATTACTCAGTGTTTATGAGAAACTAGTCATCTGGATGCAATATCTTTAAACCGCCCACACACACACACACACACACACACACTCACACACAAATCAGGAGGTGGTGAATCATCTCTCTGCTCATTGATTTGTTGATGTGGCTGACAGTTGATAAAGCTTTTCCTTGTAACTGAACTCTAATAAATGTGTGTTTCCTTCCTGCTCGTGTGTCTCGCTTCAGTCTCAGCGCTGAGTCCAGTTTCAGATGTCTCGTCTGTCCTCGTGTCCTCCACATTCATCAAGCCTGTCCTCTTCCCTATTCGGACGGGGTTAGCTTTACAAGGGTAGATGGAGTAATGTAATTTTACCACAGGACGTCCTGTCGTCATGTGTGTATTACGTTGCTTCCTGATATCACGTGAGCAAACACATAACCTATTATGTCCGGTCGAACGATGTATTAGTTAACGGTAAAAGTCGGCGTAATCTTTACTGATTTAAGCCCGATTCGGACAGGACTAGTGTAACATGGAGAGGTGGGGTAAAGTCATTATCACCAGAGCTTCTCTGTGATTTTAGTCCCGTCTGAATGTGCATCTCAGTGATCATCACGGACAATGTCAGTAAAGATTACGGCGACTTTTACCTTCAGTAAAAAGGTCTGGAAAAATGACCACAGGTGATACTAATCCCGCTGAATAGACCCGCTGTAAATATGTACGTAAATATTTCGTGTTTAAAAGTAGTTTTCCGTGTTTTTCCAAGTATAGAGAGAGACACTCGAAAGAGCATCAGTTGCGTTCTAGACGCTGGGACGAAAAGTGTTTCACACACACCATTCAGATCAGAAAGAAGATCGAACGCACTTGTTAGAGGCACGAAACATCTTTTAGCGTTAGGTAGTAGTAGATAACTTTATCGTCCCCGTGGGGCAATTGGGTTTGCGGCGCAGTCGCACAAAACATCAGACATATGACAAACAAATACAATACAAAGCAACACACTATAGGCTACACCCCTGCATCTAACCAGGCCAACTGGACGTCTAGCTTAGTTTGACTGATTTAAGGCTTTTATGGCTTGTGGTACAAAAGAAAATTTGGATCTGTTCTTGGTAAGCGGTGGGCAGAAACGACGCCTAGATGGCAATAATTTAAAATGAGATGCCAACGGGTGTGTGTAATCACATACAATGTTATTGGCCTTTCTCACCATTCTGTCTTTGTAAATGTGTTCAGTGCTCGGTGATGTTATCCCCCAGTAACTTTCCACTTGTAACAATGCTCATTCTGGATATCAACAATTTAATTTCAACTATAATTCTTGATATCTGTAATTGTATTTTCACTAGTGAAATGTCACCATAGGCTGCCATTCAAAATCCATTGTTGATATCAAGAATTTATTTCTTACTTGTTGAAATTCCAGTTTCACAGATCAGAAATACAATTCTTACTAGTAAACACCTTTATTTTTGATATCAAGAATTAAACTGTCACTAGTTGAAATGTCTATTCTTGATATCAACAATTGAATTGCTACTAGTGACAATGTTCATTTTTGATAGCAATAATTCAGAAAAACATTTTCAGATATCAAAAATGAAAGATTTTACTAGTAGCAATTCAATTGTTGATATCAAGAATAGACATTTCAACTAGTGACAGTTTAATTATTGATATCAAAAATTATAAATTAAAAAGCATTAATCTCACATTTGACTCCTCTAGAGTTTCACAAGAGATCTTAAAGGTGCCTTGTGTAAAAATAAATAAATTCATACTCCACATTCCATACCAGATGGGGGCAGTATACCTCCAGAAAGTGAGTTGGTCTACTCTAGAGTATGAATATCTTCAAGCTACTCCCCTTCACCTTTACCAGTGAATATGTTCATATTCGTTTTGTTCATATTACATTTTTATTGTTAGTTTGAATTACATTAATTTGACAGACAGCATTCGCTGATGTTGACCAAGCTAGCGCCAACGTAACCAGAGCTTCCAACTCTCACGCATTCACCGTGAGACACACGCAAACACTTTTCACACACTCTCACCCCACACATCAATTTTCTCACGCACAGAAAAATCGCGAAGCAAAGAGGACACGGATACCGACAGACTAGACAGAGCAGGTTAGTTATGATATAAAAAAAATCTCAGCTCTCAGATTCTGTCAATTTTATCACGCAATTCAAACAATAAATACCGTTTTGGCGCTTGTAAATGTTACACGACAGATCCCTAGCGCACGTAAACCGAACATCTCTACTAGCTAATAATAGTAAAAAAAACACGAACACTGAAAGATACAGTACCGTTAGGCTACAACTTACCAAAATGTATTCCTCATACATAATATCGACCAATCAGTGTTTTTTATCAGCGTGAAGAGGTCAATAACACAGCTGGAGAACAATTATGTCAGATTTACCTCAGGAAAGCCATTTAATATACATAATATAGGTCACGTAGTTGGCAAGAAAAAAAGAGCAATAGAGATTGTGCTATGTGTACTATATTACAATACTGTATTTATGAACGTTATATACGTTTATCGAACAGCCTTCGATACATTTCTATGTTATAACTTCCCGAAAATCTACACAAACATATAAAACAAACTTCTAACGAAATACTAACAGCATCTTACTTACCAATCCAAAAGAAATGTTGCAAGTTCGGAGTCAAACCTCATTTTTTTCATGTCCATTAGTTGTCTCCAGCGATGGAAAGCAGTGCCAATGTTTACTCTGGTTCTGTTCCTTTTTTATCAGATTTTATTTGAATGTAGTAGTGGGCAGTAGGCTACTTTCCACACGATTGACATCAGCTTCATAATGTTGACAAGCCGTGCGAGTTATTCGTGTATTGCATGTTTGGCTGGTGGTTATGTTGCCCGCATACCGCCTCCCATGGCCGAAACTGGTATTACGACACCTGTCGGGCCGTGGCTAGTAATGCTAATGCTAATTTAGGTTGATATCTCTGCAGCACTATAACTTGACATTTTTTTAATGACATCATCGCCCTTATTTCTTCTCATTCTTTTGATGCGTGTAGCTCATTTTTTGGATATTTTTACCTCAATTTTAACACATGGCACCTTTAATGATTCGTCAAGACACCAAACAAAGCCTACAATCAAAAATCTGAGTATAAACTCAATGGTTTCTCATCTAATGATCTGAGCTGCTCCACATCTCCATAGTCTCACTGTATGATGGCTATCGACTCATACATATATGTTATAAAACATCTGAGATGAGTTGATACAGAAAGCAACAGAACTGAAAGCCACTTATAGACTTTATTCTCAGTCTGTTGTGACTGAGTGCTGGTTTCTCATCTTGCTGAGGGTCTTGGCAGTGGTTTTGTCCCAGATATGCAGTGCTCTTCACCGCAGACAGGTGGCGCTGTGGATCATGTTTCTCCATCCCCAGAGATTACAGATGACCTATAAAACCACATGCTCTGCTCAATGTGCTGAGATGACAGAATAAACGTGACCTGGCCTGATCTTCTCTTTCTCTTTCTCTTTCTTTCCACAGACATTTCCAGAATTTCATTTTACACAGGTGAGTGAATTATCATAAACACACACACTCTCTCTCTCTCTCTCTCTCTCTCTCTCTCTCTCTCTCTCTCTGTGAAGTCTTCAGAGGAAGAGACGACGAGGGCGTTTTGTCTGTTCTGTTGACCTCAGTGTGGTTCAGTGAGTCAGAAGAGTAACAAATAAGAAAAGAAAGTAATGACTATCAATAATGGCATTTTTTTTGTCCCTGTGACAATTAAATTTGTGTTGTTCACTGCAAACAATTCTTTTCTGGTAACACCTTACAATGAGGCTTCATGTGTTACCATTAGTTAACATGAATACAGCATTTATTAATCTTAGTTAATGTTAATTTCAACATATAATACGTTTTTTTAATCAAAAGTTGTGAACAATCATAATCAACCGCAGTTTTTATTAACGAACATTAACATAGATTAATAAATGCTGCAAAATGTATTGCTCATTGTTAATTCATTGTTAAATGAGAAGTGTTGGCCATTTTATGTTTCCATTTGCACACATTTGTTTGTGTGTTTATATCTGGTGTGGCGTTGGGGTTTGGTTTCATTAGTTTGTGGTCTCGCTGGGGTTCGTTTGACGTGGTAACGAGAGGATATGAACCGATGAGTCATGAGTAAATCATTAGTAGTGTTATTAAATACTACTGTTTACTGCACACTACTATATATTTTTTTTATATATATTTTTTAACTTATTTATACATTTATTTTTACTTATTTATTCTACTTATTTATATATTTATTTTATATATATATATATATATATATATATATATACACTCACCTAAAGGATTATTAGGAACACCTGTTCAATTTCTCATTAATGCAATTATCTAATCAACCAATCACATGGCAGTTGCTTCAATGCATTTAGGGGTGTGGTCCTGGTCAAGACAATCTCCTGAACTCCAAACTGAATGTCAGAATGGGAAAGAAAGGTGATTTAAGCAATTTTGAGCGTGGCATGGTTGTTGGTGCCAGACGGGCCGGTCTGAGTATTTCACAATCTGCTCAGTTACTGGGATTTTCACGCACAACCATTTCTAGGGTTTACAAAGAATGGTGTGAAAAGGGAAAAACATCCAGTATGCGGCAGTCCTGTGGGCGAAAATGCCTTGTTGATGCTAAGGTCAGAGGAGAATGGGCCGACTGATTCAAGCTGATAGAAGAGCAACTTTGACTGAAATAACCACTCGTTACAACCGAGGTATGCAGCAAAGCATTTGTGAAGCCACAACACGCACAACCTTGAGGCGGATGGGCTACAACAGCAGAAGACCCCACCGGGTACCACTCATCTCCACTACAAATAGGAAAAAGAGGCTACAATTTGCACGAGCTCACCAAAATTGGACAGTTGAAGACTGGAAAAATGTTGCCTGGTCTGATGAGTCTCGATTTCTGTTGAGACATTCAGATGGTAGAGTCAGAATTTGGCGTAAACAGAATGAGAACATGGATCCATCATGCCTTGTTACCACTGTGCAGGCTGGTGGTGGTGGTGTAATGGTGTGGGGGATGTTTTCTTGGCACACTTTAGGGCCCTTAGTGCCAATTGGGCATCTTTTAAATGCCACGGCCTACCTGAGCATTGTTTCTGACCATGTCCATCCCTTTATGACCACCATGTACCCATCCTCTGACGGCTACTTCCAGCAGGATAATGCACCATGTCACAAAGCTCGAATCATTTCAAATTGGTTTCTTGAACATGACAGTGAGTTCACTGTACTAAAATGGCCCCCACAGTCACAGATCTCAACCCAATAGAGCATCTTTGGGATGTGGTGGAACGGGAGCTTCGTGCCCTGGATGTGCATCCCACAAATCTCCATCAACTGCAAGATGCTATCCTATCAATATGGGCCAACATTTCTAAAGAATGCTTTCAGCACCTTGTTGAATCAATGCCACGTAGAATTAAGGCAGTTCTGAAGGTGAAAGGGGGTCAAACACAGTATTAGTATGGTGTTCCTAATAATCCTTTAGGTGAGTGTATATATATATATATATATATATATATATATATATATATATATATATATATATATATATATAAAATAAATATATAAATAAGTATATATATATATATATATATATATATATAGACACACACATACATACATAACATACATACATACATATACATATACATATTTATATATATATATATATATATATATATATATATATATATATAAAATAAATATATAAATAAGTAGAATAAATAAGTAAAAATAAATGTATAATATATATATATATATATAATATGTATATGTATGTATGTATGTATGTGTGTGTGTGTGTGTGTATATATATATATATATATATATATATATATTCCATGTTAATATAAACATTATATATATATATATATTTAATATAATTTATATATTTTTTATTTATTATTTATTTATTATTTTTATATTATATTTAAAATATAATATATATATATTTAAACATCCTAAAAACATGATGGTTTCACTTGACAAGCAACATTTAATGTATTTTAATTTAACTTTAATTAAATTATTTAAATTATTTAAATTATTGAATTTTAACAAAATTTAATTCAACTTTTTGTGCTAAACATGTTTATTTATTTTTTTACTCCACTGGGAATTAAGCATAAAAAATGTATTTAAAATTTAAAATGAAAATAGTTTGTTTTCTATAATATATATATATACTAACTATTTTGTAAGTGGCATTTTTTTATGCGGCTTTTTTTTTTGCACACATTTGTTTGTGTTCATATTTGGTGGCGTTGAGGTTTGGCTTCATTAGTTCGGGGTCTCGCTGAGGTTCGTTTGACGTGGTAACGAGAGGAAATGAACCGATGAGTCATTAGCGCTTGTGCTGTCAGTGTCTCAGCAGCCGCAGACATTAATATTCATGCGCTCTTCACTGTCCTGAGATTCACATGCACGTCACTGACGGAGCCACGGTCACACTGCGTCCCCAGATGAACAGTTTCACTGCGGGAATCCACTGGATCTGGAATATCATTAATGCATGAAGCAGAATGTGTTTAATATAAGGGGCCATAATTGAGTTAAAGGTGCAGTGTGTAATAATTAGGAGGATCTGTTGACAGAAATGCAATATCATGTACATAACTATGTTGTCAGTGGTGTATAAAGACCTTACATAATGAAGCGTTGTGTTTTTATTATCTTAGAATGAGCATTTCCCTCTACACACACCGCGGGTCCGCTTACACCGACATGTTTCTACAGTGGCCCTGAACGGACAAACGTGTTTCGTCACTATGTTGTTCTTCGTGCAAAGAAGTGAATAAAACACTGACACAATGATGAACAAGTGACAATAATATTCGCAATAACATTGTTTTACTGAATAATTAAGTAAACCTAATTTCTTCGTTTATCTTTGTAAAGAAACCTCATTTCTTAACTGGCTACTCTCTGCTGTCTCAGACGACGACATCACTTCCTGTCGGCCACCGTAACTTCTGTTGGGTGCAATTCACAACCTCACCACTAGATGCCGCTAAAAATCACACACTGCACCTTTAAAGTGTAAAGCATAATGTGTTTAATATGAGGGCCGGGGCCTAACTGAATTAAGAGTCTGGCTTGAGATGTTATGTGAGGAAAATCAATCAACTCATGTCTGATGTCAAAGTTGAGCATTTATTCATTTAGCAGATGTTATGAATACTTCAGCACAAGCGATTAATCATAAGCAATCAATAGTGCTGTAAAACAGAGTTCTGAAAGCCGGCCAGAACGGATCGATCCTGCACAGAACTGCAAGGTTAACGAGAATTAACGATTGATTTTTGCCGAAGCGAGAGCCACTGTTAGCGTGTGAAGTTTGATCGTGTTAGTTTTGTGTTTCTGCAACACTGATGGTGTTCACACCTGATTTACCAGCAGACGTCAGAGTGAAGATGCAGCTGTTTCATTACTCCAGATGTGCTTTAATGCATCCGCAGTCCACACGCTAGTGTACCGTTTACTGCATACTGCCACTACTGCTTTATTTATTTTATGAAAAGTGTCATTTATTTATTTATGTTTCCCACATTTTTATAAAATTTATATATATATACTTTAAAGTGACTTTACTCATTTTAATATATTTTTTTAACTTTTATATATATTTTTATATCAAATATTTAAATAGTATTATTTGTTTATATAAATGTTTTAATTTAATTCTATTTTATGTAATTAAATATATTATGATTTATATATATATATATATATATATATATATATATAATTTTACTATTTTCTATTTATATTATATTTTATAAAAATTACATATTAATATAAATATTTAGTCATTTTATTATTTAGATTAAATGTTTTAAATGTTATGTAAATTATTTATTAATATAAAATACATGATTACTTCAATTTTTTATTCATTTTTTATTATTGTGTGTGTGTGTGTGTGTGTGTGTGTGTGTGTATACATATAATTTTACCTTTTTTCTATATTCTTTTTTCTATATTTTCTATAAAATATATATGAATATAAATAGAATGTCATTTTATTATTTAGATTTAATTTTTTACATTTTATGTAAACTATTTTGTTTAAAATAAAACACATTATGACTTTTTTACATTATGATTTTTTTTTATAACATATATTAGTATTTAGTGTTTAAATTGTATTATTTTTTAATATAATATTATTCTGTTTTATGTAATTTATATAATATATATATATATATATATATATATATATATATATATATATATATATATATATATAATGATTTTATTTATTTATTATTATATTTTATATACATTAATTATTAAAAGAATATATATATACATTATCGATTAGACATCTAATCTACACTCTGATGTTTTGTACCGTCTCTGGATAATATATTGTCTTGATCTCTGGGGATTTTTCCGTCACAAAGGAAACACTCTTGTCCCGACCCCTCCTCAGTCCCATACGGTGCATCACACACACACACACACACACGTTTGTGCGTCCGAGAGGAGTGTGTGTCAGTGCTCAGTCCTGCTGGGGAGTCAGGCCCGCTTTGTAAAGGCTTTTGTCAGGATCGGCGGGCCGGATGTGAAGGGTTTGTATAGGAAGAAAACGGCACCCCTCCCTTCCCAGCAGCCTCTTTGTCCCACTCTCCCTGTATCTGGGTTTTTTAAAGAGGGGGTGTAGGTCCACAGCACATGTTAGCGCCTGCATGAGCGGCTGTCAGTGTGTGTGTCCTGTCACGGTTAGTGCTGGGTCAGTGAACCACCCGTGCGTCTCTTCTGAAGGACACGCAGGCGAGTGCCATCCTGTCGTCATCTGTGAATGATAACTTTTGCCTTTTTAATCTGGTTTCGTTTAGAAATGTCTGACAGAACTGGTTTAAAATAGGCAGTCTGATTAAATAATGGTTTAAATAGGATTATGGCTGAGATATGGGATTTGGTTCATTCACACTATGGAAGTTGGCAAAGCAATGCATTGTGGGATATAGGACAAAGTGTGCTTTGTAAATACTGCACATTTTGACTTTACGTAGTTATATATTGTATACTATTCTTAGTGAACAAATGACAGAACTAGTAAGAGTTGGAAGGTTTTCAAATTGGAATTGATTGATTAGCCTAAAATATATTATATCCATTTTTCTTTTTTAGATTATTATAATTTTACTTATTCATGGTTATTATTTATATTACATTTCATAGATTGTATTTAAATATTATTTACTATTTACTGCATACTATTCCTAGTGTACGCACTACAGGGCTACACTAATAGAGGAATAGTTCTCGGGATACGGGAGTAAGGAAGGAAAGGGCCCTTGGTGTCGTTTCTCTCCACTCCAGTGTGTTTGTTTTAAAGGCAGTCGTTGTGAGTGTGTCTTGGACTGTGAATGCGATCATTCCTGTCAGATCCTCCGAGATCTTCTGTTCATTCCCAGGACAGTCTCGGACTCGCAGGGATTCGGGATGGGGGCTGTCCTTCTGTGAGGGTCCTGAGTGGACCAGAGCTTTGCTGGATCTCCTGCTGATAAAGCCTGTGATTGGCTTAACACTCAGAGCTGTGTTCACACACACACACACACACACACACCTGAGCTCTGGTCCACTCAGGACAGACGCACACACACACGCACACACACACACACACACGCACACGCACGTGCAGTAGATTTTAATTAGATAAGATTAATTATGTTACTTACCATGAAAATCTGAACTTAGATTTTCATCTTATGATAAACTTTTTATTACACTTCCCATTTTCTATGTCTGGTGGTGACTAACTTTCCATTCCAGATCTAACAATAAAAAAGGATAACTTTTACTTCCTTTTATTTAGGATGTAGCCACCAGATGAACTTTCGATATGATCGAACCTCCTAACAAACTTTTGACTCAGTGTAACCTGGGTCGAATGGAACTTTGAGAAAGGACTCAATGTCCTGTTTATTTTGACTGTATTGTGAAATGATTGACTGAAATATTAACCCCTTACAATGTTTTTGATATTTTGCTGATGTAGCTAACAAAGGGTAATGAAAGAGGGGGGGGCTTGCTTTAAACAATTTAACCAATCATATTGATAGCGCATGACATGTTAGTCATGATGGTTCTATGTTGATGTGTCTGGCTTTACCCTATAAAGCCTGTTGTATTCTTGTGTCGGGCCGAGAATCTCTGAGTATTGCTGGAGAACTCCCGGCCGTTTGAGTAAACCATCTGAGGGACATTTACTGAAGTCTGTCTCATTTGTGTTTATGCTGCGCAGCAAAGAAGTTAGCCAGGGTAGTAGACTCGGCCAGCTGTCGACTGAAGACGCAAGAGCTGGAGTATAAAGGTTATTAAGTGTCGATGAGTAGACGCAACAGTTTTATTCTAGATAGTCAGATTTAGAAAAAATCCACAACGCACGCACGCGCACACACACACACACGGACAGACGCACGCACGCGCACACACACACACACACACACACACACACACTGACATAGTTTATGTATCTATCTATCGTTCTATCGTTCGTTCTATCGTTCGTTCTAGCTATCGTTCTATCGTTCTATCTATCGTTCTATCGTTCTATCTATCGTTCTATCGTTCGTTCTATCGTTCTATCGTTCGTTCTATCGTTAGTTCTATCGTTCGTTCTATCTATCGTTCTATCTATCGTTCTATCTATCGTTCTATCGTTCTATCTATCGTTCTATCTATCTATCTATCGTTCTATCTATCGTTCTATCGTTCTATCTATCGTTCTATCGTTCTATCTATCGTTCTATCATTCTATCTATCGTTCTATCTATCTATCGTTCTATCTATCTATCTATCGTTCTATCTATCGTTCTATCTATCTATCTATTGTTCTATCTATCTATCGTTCTATCTATCTATCGTTCTATCTATCGTTCTATCTATCGTTCTATCTATCGTTCTATCTATCTATCTATCTATCGTTCTATCTATCTATCTATCTATCTATCTATCTATCGTTCTATCTATCTATCTATCTATCTATCTATCTATCTATCTATCGTTCTATCTATCGTTCTATCTATCGTTCTATCTATCTATCTATCTATCGTTCTATCTATCTATATCTATCTATTGTTCTATCTATCTATCGTTCTATCTATTGTTCTATCGTTCTATCTATTGTTCTATCGTTCTATCTATTGTTCTATCTGTCGTTTTATCGTTCTCTCTATCTATTGTTCTATCGTTCTATCTATCTATCGTTCTATCTATCGTTCTATCTATCGTTCTATCTATCTATCTATTGTTCTATCTATCTATCTATCTATCTATCTATCTATCTATCGTTCTATCTATCGTTCTATCTATCGTTCTATTGTTCTATCTATCTATCTATCTATCTATTGTTCTATCGTTCTATCTATTGTTCTATCGTTCTATCTATTGTTCTATCTGTCGTTTTATCGTTCTCTCTATCTATTGTTCTATCGTTCTATCTATCAATCTATCGTTCTATCGTTGTATCGTTCTATCTATGAATCTATTGTTTTATCTATATCTATCGATAAGAACCCCAGTCTACAGCACTGGTTGAGGTATTGTGGCTCTTTGCTGCTGGTAATTGATTGATTTGCTTGAATGCCTCGGGCTGAGGGAACAGAAGTGTTTAACGCCGCTGTTCTTCACGCTGTGTCTCAGAGGATCAGCTTTAGCCGGAGGGCGTCTCGACTGAGACCTCGAGACTCAGCTCTGCTCCAAACCCAGTGCTTACAGAGACCACAGCATCAGTGAGGAGAACAGTCCTGGAACAGGCCATGCGCTCAGATGTGCTGGATGAACAAATAGAAACGTTGCTTATAATTTTATTTTATTCAATAGCAAATAGTATTGATAGTAGGCAATAGATAGATAGATAATGTGATTAAAATCAATGTTAATATTATGTAAATCGCATATATATATATATCAAATCTAAAAATTATATTATATAAATATCAGTATGCATATATTAATAAATATTCAAATAAGTGATTAGATACACATTTAGCAACACTGTCACTTTTTATCTTAATCTGACTGATTGTAAATGGTCCTGGAGTTTTAGAAAGGTGCTACATAATAATAATAATAATAATAATAATAGTAATAATGTATATTTGTAATTACATTTGTTTTATATTTGCATTTATAAACAATAATAATAATAATAATATAAGTTAGATTGTGTTATAATAATAAAGCATATGTATAAAAATAATAATACATTTGCATTTATAATAATAGTAATAATAATATAATAAATTATTATCATATTCATTAATTGTTTTGTTTTTTTTACAATAAAACTCTTTGTGTAAGTAGACTAATAATACAAATTTAACAAAGAACTTTGTGAACGGCCCCTTAAAAATCAGCTGCCCATGTAATGCAGTAAACAGCATGGCAGCGCACTAGTCTTTGGTTCAGAGCTGTAGTGTAAAGAACATAAGCAGTGAGCATGCTGGGAAACACAAAAGGGCGTTTTGGGGGCCGAGGCGGTAAAAAGGCTCTGGCAGAGACAATGCAGGTCAGCAGTGATTTGCAGTCGTGGTTGACTTGGTAAACAGCCACTGCTGAAGGAAATGAGTGTGGGATTTGCATATTAATTAGTTTGCAGTGGCTCCTCCCCCTCTAGCTTTGCACTGGCCTTCCCGAACTCACGGCTCATTCCCCTCGGTGAGGCAGAGCGACACACACACTCCATCTGTCTCCTCCCTGAGAGCTGATCACTGATGACTTCAGGCTTCTCCTGCGAGCGCCAGGCATCAGGGCAGGATTTGTGTTGGCATCGAGGGCTTCCTCCAGTGGATAGATCTGACCGGATCTGTGTGTCTGAAGGTGGATTATCTGCAGTCGAAGGCCGGTGTCTGTGTGTGTGTGTCAGGACAGGTTCCCATGAGGGTGTTTGAGAGCGGCGGGTGCTGGCTGACCCTCTCCACGGGCTCAGACAGACAGTCTGACGCTTACATGGAGAAGAGACGCTGCAGTGCTTTCCCCTTGTGCTGGGCCGCAGGTACACTGTCTGTTCACTGCTGTCTAATGCTGGAGTGTGTGAGTGTGAGTGTGTGCGTATGTGGGTTTTGGGGGGGTTTGGTTGTGCAGATGAGTTTGAAGTGTCATGTTTTGGTAGTTGAAAGCATTTTGGCACAAGCATTAGTGTTTATTTTGATC
This sequence comes from Rutilus rutilus, assembly GCA_021464565.1. Taxonomy (NCBI): domain Eukaryota; kingdom Metazoa; phylum Chordata; class Actinopteri; order Cypriniformes; family Leuciscidae; genus Rutilus; species Rutilus rutilus. The sequence continues at coordinate 4,627,970 of JAJAQA010000013.1, forward strand.
TTTTTTGTTAACTTTTTAATTTTTTTATTTAATGAAATCTTTTTATTTATTTATTTATTTTTATTTAATTTATTTTTTATTTGACATATCATACCGTACATGACACTGTGAAATAAAAGCACACTAAAAATGCATTCTTAAAAATATAAAACATTCATTTTACATTATATGTTTAGCCAATGCTTTTCTTATTTTACAAAAAAGGAATTATATAACATTAATAATTAATTTTAAAGCAATTCATTATGATTTTTTTTCATGTTTTTTTTGGCAATGGTACTTTATTCTCTCTCTCTCTCTCTCTCTCTCTCTCTCTCTCTCTCTCTCTCTCTCTCTCTCTCTCTCTCTCTCTCTCTCTCTCTCTGTGTGTGTGTGTGTGTGTTAAGCACCTGCTCTTGATGCTGTCCTTTAGTCAGACACTCATTCAGTCTTAATCTTATTGACTCTTGTGTGACTGACGGGACAAACCGTCTCATTGACTCGTGTGTGTGTGTGTATTCAGTGTTTTTATGTGTGTTCATCCAAGGAATCATAAAGAGAGAAAATTTGATTTGAAAATGCCAATTAATTTTAATTGGTTGATTGAATTTACCTGCTTCAGTTCCTGGTTAAATTAATTGTAGGGCAATATTTCATCACTCAATGTTGATTCTTCTGCTGCGGCTCAGTGCAATGAACAGATCAAATGATCATTATCAAATGATTAAGTTCCAACTATTCATTCATATTGAGTTCATTCATGCTTTAGTTCATTGTTTCAGAGACAACTTTAAAGAGAAAGCACCTTGATCACTTGTTTGAAAGCATCATTTTCATGATCCATCATGCTAAAAAGCTCTTTGCTTTACTGGTAAAACCTTCAGGAGAATTTGTTGGTAACGACTGCATCTTTTTTTATCACTGGTTTTTCACTTTTGTTATTCATAATTTCACTATTTGGTGCAATTAATATGAAATATTGCATTAATTTAAAACTAAAAACTGTGTGAAAATTGAAATGGCACTTAAAGGCAGGGTAGGTAGGATTTATTAAAAATTAAAGATCCAAATTTGTTAAAACTTTCTATATATATCAATACATAATTAAAATGTAAGAACTCTGAAAAAAAGAGTATAAAAATCAAGTGACTCTAGACCGTTTAATCTGTATTAAACACAGCTCATTATTTCGATTCGGGACGAATCAAAGGATTGGCTTAGGCGACTGTCACTCTCTCGCAACCATGGCAACCACCCTTTTGCCACACAGCACCTGCCCACTTGCGCGCGACCGTTTGATTTGAGGAGTGCGAGAGGCACGGAACCTGATCACACCTCCGTCCAGTAGATGGCGGTAATGCACTATGTTTGCAAGCTGCCAATAAAATCTATCGAAGAAGAAGAAGAAGGCACTGAACCTAGGAATACCAAAACAATGGCAGAGAAAGAGCAATCTAAAGTGACATGATGTCACTGCATGCTCCTTCCCCTCCGCTTGTCTCAGGTAAATAATGCGTCCTCTAGCTCAGCGGTCGGAGTCGCGCGTTCATGTGTTTTGGGGACGTGGCTTTGGAAGAAGCACAGAAATGAGGGGGTGGAGTGAATGGAAATAATGAGATGTCTTTAAAACAGTCGTGAGAGGTCTACAGACACTCGATTTTGATACTTTCTTTTTCAGAGTACTTACATTTTAATTATGTATTGATATGTACATAAAGTTTAAACAAATTTGAAAAATAAAATTTTTAGACCATTTCTACCTACCCTGCCTTTAAAAAGATTAATTCTGTAGGATACTCTGCTACTGTGTATATACAGTATATGCTTGTATGATCTTGTGTAATCTGACTTTTGACTGGTTTTGGTCAACTATTTTTGTTGTTGATGTTTATACAGGAAAACAGTTTGCTCTTGCTATCATGATGTTGAGGGGCGAGTAAATCTGAAGACATCTCTAAGAACAGAGCAGAATATGCAGGGGAAATATTGTTGAGTTTGATACTAAGTGCCTCAAACACACACAAAAAACGTCCTTGTCAAATTTGTGTTTTTCCTCAGAAGTGTCATTTTAGGAGTTGTTTAGGAGATGTTGTAAACAATAATGTTTCCCAGCAGACCCATGCAAGCCTGTAACACTGAGATCTGATCAGCTTGCTGTTTTGAAAGCGATCTTGCAGTTTTTGTGTGCAGTTCACATCAGACTGTCAGTCAGCCATACTTTAGTAAGATTAAACCAGCAGTATCTGGGAACTATGGACTATATCCATAGATGGACTCGCATGAGACCCAGAATGCACAAAAACACACACTATGGGCCCTATCTTACACTCGCCGCAATGCAGCGCCAAGCGTCACTCTAGTGTTTTTTGCTAGTTTCAGCCCGACGCAGTTATCATTTTCACATCGTGCGCCACGTTTTTTAAATAGCAAATGCATTTGCGCCCATTTGTCTGAAAACGAGGTGTCTGTTCAGGCGCATTGTTGGACCGTTGCTATTTTGAGGAACAGAAATAGACTGAGCCATTGACCAACTGAAACCTGGTCTAAAGTCAATGGCGCAGTGTTTTTTTTGTTATTTAATGAGCGTGTTAGTAATGTGCGCCTATAGGCGGGTCCACAACGCGCGTACACTCTGCTTATTACACACACAGGGACGCACAGCAGCACACAAACATACCAAATATTTCAAATGAAAGGATTACAATGTAAAAGATTATTACTGTGTACATAAAGATATGGTGGAATCCGGCTTGTCCCGTAGATGGTCTGCTAGCAGGCTTTAATCTCGCGCACGAGCAGATCCGTTTGCGCTCTGGAGACGCGTTCAGTCTTTCCACTATCAAATTCCGTCATGTAAATAGCGAATCCGCCATGGCGCGAGCGTAACTGGCATTTAAAGGGAATGGGAGATGAGACTCTGATTGGTTTAACGCACGTAAATCCCAAAACACACCCATTACTCATTAAGAGAATAGGGACAACACTTTTAGACCATGCGCCGGGACCGCCGACCATTTTTCCCGTCGTTAAACTAGCAAAAGAGGATTCGGACATGCCCTAAGTGCACTTGCACCATGCGCTTTGGACCATGCGCTTAGATCGTTAAAATAGGGCCCCATAGCTCAAGCATAGAGATAATCTGTGACCCTTGAAGAGCAGGTTACGTGCTTCAGACGCTAATGGAAGATCTAATGCATGCTGGAGTCACTGAGGGTCAGATATAATGTGGTTTAACGTGTTCAGCTCATGTTGTGTTTCTCTGGATGGATGTTGTGTTTTCAGAGGGATTTGTGTTCCTGCTGTACCTTCACTCCTGTAACATGAGACATTTTGAGCTGTTGTCGATCTGATCTCTCCCACTTAATTTAAATACATTTGCATGTGCAATGCATGTTAACATGCGGGTGATGCGTTCAGTGTGATGAGAGCATCTGTGGGTTCAGAGGTCGCTTGAGGTCACTCTTATCGTCTTTTCTCATCTTGACTCTTCTTGTCTCATTCTTGTCTCATATCTTCTCATCTCCTCTTGTCTATTCTCATCTCTTTTAGTCTAGTCTCTTGTCTAGTCTCATCTCTTCTCGCCTCGCCTCTTCTCTTCTTGTCTCTTTTTGTCTTGTCTCGTCTCATTTCTTTTCTAGTCTCATCTCATTTCTTCTTGTCTAGTCTCGTCTCATTTCTTGTCTCTTCTATTCTATTCTAGTCTCTTTTTCTCTATTCTCATCTCTTCTAGTCTTGTCTCTTCTTTTCTCTGTTGTCTCGTCCTTTCTCAACTCTTCTCCTCTCTTCTTGTCTTGTCTCTTCTCTAGTCTCTTCTTGTCTATTGTCTCTTCTCATCTTTTCTTGTCTCTTCTCATCTCATCTCTTCTCGTCTCTTCTCATCTCATCTCATCTCATCTCATCTCATCTCATCTCATCTCATCTCGTCTCTTCTCATCTCATCTCTTCTCATCTCATCTCTTCTTGTCTAGTCTCTTCTCATCTCTTCTCGTCTCTTCTTGTCTCATCTCTTCTCTTCTCATCTCGTCTCTTCTTGTCTAGTCTCTTCTCATCTCTTCTCTTCTCATCTCGTCTCTTCTTGTCTAGTCTCTTCTCATCTCTTCTCATCTCTTCTCTTCTTGTCTAGTCTCTTCTCATCTCGCCTCATCTCTTCTCGTCATTTCTTGTCTCGTCTCATCCAGTCTCTTCTTGTCTTGTTTCTTTTTGTCTCTTCTCTCTTCTCTTTTACTCTCTTCTTTGCTCTCACCTCTTCTAGCCTAGAATCTTTTGTTCTACTCTCATCTCATCTAATCTCTTTTCTTCTTCATTCTTCTCATGTCTTCTTTGCTCTCTTATAGTCTAGTCTCCTCTTCTCGTCTCTTTTGCTTTCATATCACCTCCTGTACTCTCTTCTTTTGCTCTCATCTGGGCTCTCCTCTCCTCATTTCTGAGTCACTGTGTTCATTGCGGGTGCATGCTGGGATATCTGTGGGTCTCTATGAGTGACAGCAGGACGTGACCCTATCATCTCTGTTCCACCGGATGGTTTCAGCTTGTTAGTGGACGGTTCCTCATGTTGTCCGACTGCAAACTCAGCATTTTCTTCCGTTCAGAGACAAGTCTCATGCTGTCAGGAATGACTCATTACTCCTAGATGACGGAAATTCAGTGAAATCTTCATCCAATCGCCTGAAATGACTCATTTTCACAGGGCAGACTGTGTCGATGCGGTCGTTGGCTGCAGAGCAGCTGAATTAGACCGAACCGTGACATTTGAGATTGTGAAGTCATTAGAGATGCTATATTCAGATACGGCTGCGGTCACTGCGGTGTGAAGAGATTTCCTTCAGCGTTGCCCATTTTATTCACAATAACATGGCCATCTCTGTGCTGCCTTTTATTTTAATATCTTCATTATGGGAAATTAAATTCACCCATAGATGAGTTCTGTCATTATTTACTCACCGATAGTCCCTCCAAAACCATATAATATTCTAATCTGTCACCACAGAGATGCATTGCACCAGGTTAAACCTTTATATTTATTCATTTAGCAGATGCTTTTATCCAAAGTAACTTATAAATAAAGAAAGTCACAAGCAATTTGTCGAGCCAACAATATTAACAGTATTCAATGCCGTATCTAGTTCAGTCATAAAACTCTAGATGGCTCAGGCTGATGGTCCTTTACATGCAATCTGCCAGCAATCACATCATTACTGCATGGAACAAGCTGATTGGCTCCCAATCACTAGCTGATCCTGCAGCCAATGAGATTGCTTACTCAACATTTAAATGTTCTGGTCTGAGTTCCTGTGAACCCCTCCACCTCCCCCAGCTCCACCTGCCTAGATCTGCTACGGGATTTATGAACGTCTTTTATGAACTCATTTATGCATCTTACATGCTCACAGCAGCGTGTCTGTGTATCTGTTAATATCTTGCATACTTACAGCAGCAACGTAACAGATCTAGTATTTATTTTTATTTTTGGTTTATTTAGCATTTTAAATAGATAAAAAATAAAAGTTATAGTAAGTTCCTGTTGTGGATTTTTAATTACGTTTTGTTCAATGCTATAGAAATCGAATAAAAAATAAACGGTTTCATCCAAAATTTTGTGTGGCTATGTATTTTCATGCATTTAGATTTATGTTAAAATCAAACTCTATTGGCCTCAGTTGTGAGTCATGTCTCTCATATTGCATCTCTCTTTGACTATAAGTACTTTTCTTTTGCTGTATGTTGCTGCCTATGTAGAGCGTTCCAAATCATCCAAATCATTATAGAAAGTAGACAGTATACAACACTAGGTTTTGAAGCAGAGTTTGTACAGTGTATCTCTTTGTCCTGAATGGGCCATTCGGTATTAGTGTTCATTGTTAAAATGGATATGGGGTGTGTCCTGCCTTAAGCCACGCCCCCGCACACCTGGGCGCCAGGTGAGTTTGTGGAAAATGAGTGGTGAACAGGTAAACATGACTCACACTCGGCCGTGACTGTAGCGATGAGACTGTGTGAGAGGAGAGAGGTTCGACCCGTGTGTGTGACGGTAAAGCGTGTCGTGTCAGATATCCCACACCCGTTACAGGCACAGACGTGTGCCGGGGATTTCTGTTCGCCGCACGACTCCCTCATGTTTCCCGACAGAGATGGATGTGTGTCGCATGACTTCGCTGTACCATGTATTTGCTGGCCGTTTCTACTCACAGGTAGGATGGTCGTGACCACGGGCCGCTCTCATGCTCGGTATTTATAATTTGGCTTTAGAGAGACGTACAAACATTCAAAATCTTAGTTTTGAAACATATATATATATAAACAAGTATATGTGTGTGTGTGTGTATATGTATATGTATATATATATATATATATATATACACTAAAAATGTCTAAAGTGTATATACGTTTTTATATTAAATTAGATTATCTGTAAGTCAGTCATTCGTTAGTTCCTACCAAGTCTAACACCGTGACATTTTTTAATACATTGATCCATTTGTTTCAACTTGTCGTAAGACCTTAGTGAGTAACTTTGGCATCTAAAAGCGTCTTCTGAATGTGTGTGATGTTTTGGTGTTTGTTGATGATGTATGAAGCAGACAGACTGCGGTGTGTTTGGATGGTGTCAGTGTCTGGAGCTGTGTGTGTGTGTGTGTGTGTCAGATCTCTGTGCCATACGTGACTCTGAGAGTGTAACTGCTCATTCACTGACACTTTGATGTGTGCCTTTCAAGTTCATGTCTGGCTCATATTTCATCCCAAAACTAAAAGAGAGCCAAGCTATGTTGTATTAAGGAAATGAAGCCAATAATAAGAGCCTCCTTTCACCATCAGGGTGAATCTCATGACAGCCATTATGATTTAATTGCATTGTGACATTATTTTCATGACAGCTCGCATTACTGTAATGTGTCCAGATGGTTTGTGATTCTCGTTAGTTTCTCAATGATGATTGTCATTAGTCTGTCATTAAATAAATCACACTGTGTTCGTTTATCTAGGCCAGAGTAGAACTGGTCCCCCGACTGAGCCTGGGTTCACTATAGAAAACAATATATCTATAGAAATAATGATGACCTGACTTTGACTACTGTAACACTGAAATAGGCATCATCCTGTCCAGACATAAGGAACTTTTTGGCAAAATCAGCATAAAAATAAATGCATTTTCCAATTATATCTGTAGCCCTCTCTTTACATGGAGCAGGAATCACATCAGAAGTTCGTCTAAAACAGTAAATAGTCAGCTTAGACCCTTTAAAGTTTAGACCCTGTGTTTTACTCAATAATCCAAGGCTTTGTCTGCTCTACTGCTACACTTCCATTGTAAATCCTTTACCGTAAATGTGTTTTCCAAACAATTTGGAGAACTGAACTGAATTATTTCCGATGGTAAAAATGAGTAAATCCCTGGTTTAGCTGCCAGACTCCTGGTTCATAATTTTTTACTACTTTTCATGTTCAACTAATGGAAAACACACTGTCTTGCGTAACTGTCCTGATATGTGTGTGTGTGTGTGTTTGTTCTTGCACGTTTGTTTATCTTTGTCATGGGTGTGTTTCATATTTGTGATGGTGATAAGCGTCAGATAAGCGGATGTCTGGGATTGTTGGAATGCTGCCGAGAGCAATGTGCTGCGATCTGCTGAAATATCACATCACTCCATCCCAGCATCCGTCTTGCCTGTGTCGTGGAGTTTAATGTATGGATGGATTTTCAGCAGAAATGTTAGCTGGTTAGTTTGTAACGTTCAGCCAATTAGGTTGAGATTACAAAAGTTAAAATGGGGTCAGATTTTACTGTGTGAGGAATTGGGTGTTAAAAGAATGAGACGCAACTGAGGTTAAAGTGGAAAAGAACGGTGTATTTACAATGTTCATAAGAGACTTTAAAACAACACTATAAAACCAGGAAAACTCAGGGGGCCCTATTTTAATGATCTTAGCGCATGGTCTAAAGCACAGAGCGCAAGTGCACTTAGGGCGTGTCCGAATCCTCTTTTGCTAGTTTAACGAAGGGAAAAATGGTCGGCGGTCCCGGCGCATGATCTAAAAGGGTTGTCCCTATTTTCTTAATGAGTAATGGGTGTGTTTTGGGATTTACGTGCGTTAAACCAATCAGAGTCTCATCTCCCATTCCCTTTAAATGCCAGTTGCGCTCGGCCCATGGCGGATTCACTATTTACTTGACGGAATTTGATAGTGGAAAGACTGAACGCGTCTCCAGAGCGCAAACGGATCTGCTCGTGTGCAAGGTAAAAGCCTGCTAGCAGACCATCTACGGGACAAGCCGGATTCCACCATATCTTTATGTACACAATAATAATCTTTTACATTGTAATCCTTTCATTTTAAATATTTGGCATGTTTGTGTGCTGCTGTGCGTCCCTGTGTGTGTAATAAGCAGAGTGTACGCGCGTTGTGGACCCGCCTATAGGCGCACATTACTAACACGCTCTTTAAATAACAAAAAAATACTGTGCCATTGACTTTAGACCAGGTTTCAGTTGGTCAATGGCTCAGTCTATTTCTGTTCCTCAAAATAGCAACGTTCCAACAATGCGCCTGAACACACACCTCATCTTCAGACCAGCAGCCCATGCGCGCACAGATGGGTGCAAATGCATTTGCTATTTAAACAACGTGGTGCAGGACGTGAAAATGATAACTGCGTCAGGCTGAAACTAGCAAAAAACACTTGTCGCGCTTGGCGCTGCATTGCGCCGGGTGTAAGATAGGGCCCAGGCTGTCAAAAGCATAGAGTCTATCGCACCATACCATAAAACAGTCCATAAGAATCCTTGTGTGTTGAAGCGTCCCAATGTGAGTGTCCACCAGTGTACTGTAGATACAGTCCAAAAGTAGTGATAATCCAAAAGCTTGAAGTGGTGTGGAAAGGTGAGTCCGCAAGTGGTAACTCCAACTGTCTTAAAGACATACACACTTAAAATGTTAAGAGGAATAAAATGGACTAAGAAACATGTAGACCAATTGAAACTCTATTATACATAAAATACTTAGAGCAGTAAAACATGTCTCTAACAAGTGTAATGCTGAGTGTGGAGTTAACCAGCCCTACTACAGCGCCTCCAGCTGAACGACCACCCAGACCAGCTTTAACCAGCTAGAGAGACGAGTATTCCTTAGACGAGGCTCACTCATGTTTTCACACATACGGCTGTTAACCCTGATGTAACCATGAGCAGTTAAATGGAAACTGATTTGCTCTCCATCTGCGAAGTGTCTGGCGATTCATCTGCTCCTGTATAACGCCTCTTAAATTGATCATGTTCGCGCTTCGCCATATCACTGTCTGGCTCTCGAACCGCTTCACACACAGAGATAGAATGAGAAACGTCTTGTCCTCAGATTATATCAGAAGTGTGAGAAACGCTGAGATGCTGTTGGAAAGTCCTACTCTAGCATCTTTTATTTTGGAAGCAATGTCCATTTTTATTGTCTGTGTAATTAGTGTAGAAGGACAAAATATGGCTGCACAATTTGGGGAAAAAAATCGAACTGATACAAAAATACAAAATTTATGATTTCGATTTAAAATGCTTTTTTTTCAGGTTTGCGGTGCTTGTTTGTAACAGTGTTGCTTATGTATAATTAGGATACCATTATAGTTTTTATTCATGTTTTGAATAATTTTTCATGTTTATTTGTAGTTAAAGATTTAGGAATTTTGTGGTGTATTTTGCCATTTTTATTATTTTATAGTTGTCCATCCATATAGTTTTTGTTGATTTTTATTTCAGAGATTCAGAGATGAGATTTTACTGCGTTTACTGTGAACCGAGACACTCAGAATTGGATCATGAGCCGCTCACGTGTAAATAAACACAGTGCCGCGCGTTCACTCAGAAAGATGCAGCGCATATGTTTATTTCATTAAATCGCAGCCTTTGTGATTTGATAATCGCACTAAGCCTGATTGTAATTTTGATTTTAAATTTTATATCGAAATGACCCTAAACTGTTTCTCCTTCCTCTTGTTTTTTGCACAGAATATGACAGACACTTAGCGCACAACAAAGGCATGGCGACGGCATACCTGGAGCCCAACCCGAACTACACCCTGGGCACCGGGGCCAAGGCCCGTCTGAGTGCGGGGCCGGAGCGGGCCCCCGGGGCCCCGGACAGGGTCCTGAAGGTCTTCCATCACTTTGAGAATAACAGCGAGCGCAGCACCTGGTCCAGCAACATCCGACATGGAGACGCAACTGACATCAGGGTAAGAAAAAGGACCTGTTTAGTGTCGTCCTTCTGTGGATCAATATCTGTAGCTTTTAGAACCGGCGTTTTAGAACCAGTTTCTGAGGGTTTTACATGGTTTTAAAGTGGTCCAAGCTTGACATTTTTTAGTCATTGTCTGGTCTTGAGCAGGTCTAGTTGTTTTGCTGTTTCTCATTGATGATTTTAGTTAGTTTCTCATTACTGTATCAATGCAATGAGAATCATCATATCCCGACATAATCATCATAAAAAGTAATTCAGTACAGCAAATGCGGCATTCATTCATGTATAAATACTTTATCATCTGTATTTTTGTCATTTAAAGTCCTCCTGTAGTCAATAATTTTATCCCTTAAAACTCATCTTTGATCACCAAAATGACATTTAAATGTTTTTTCCTTGAAAAAAAACGTTCTTCCTGCCTTAAAATATCTTGAATGTCACTCGACACCCTTGCCTCATTTAGTATATGCAAATGAGCCCCGCCTCCACTCACTCACTCAGCTCAGAGATCCACTGGTTGACGATCACACGTTGATCTGATTGGTTACAAGGTAGTTTGTGACGTCAGAAACACCAGCGATTTCAAGGCGTGTTTTTGAGACTGTCTTTGGTTCACTGCAGTTTTATATAATACTCAGCAATGGTGTCGACTTATGAATTTACACATGGTTTGTCTTAAACATATTAAAAACATCACATAGACATATAAACAACATTAAAAGCTGGATTTTCACCACAGGGGAACTTTAAATAATACATAGCTATAATTATATCAATTATAAACATATAATAATTTTTGTAGTTATAAAAAACGTATTTTCTGTTAGAATCTGTTTTTCATACTAACAAATCCAGATAAAACTGTTTCCTGAGGATTTTACATGTTTTCCGGCTGGTTTGAGTTGGTCATTTTAGTCATTAGCAGGTCTTGATGGCTGTTTGGTTGAACTTTTGTCTGGATGTAATTAGTTAGATCAGCTTGGTCAAGGTTTTTAGAGCAAGTAGACCGCCTTAAACCAGCAGCAAATTAGCTATCAAAGTGTGTTTTTCCACTTTATCGACAGTCTTTTGATTCATAATTGCAGGATTGGGTGGGTTTGGTGACAAATACTGGTGACATCACCATTTTTGTGCCTGTGTGTGTTCAGACATGTAAATGCGTCTCTTCAGGAAACATACAAGCCCTTCTGAAGCTCTGCTTTCTCCGAATTTTCTGAATTAATTTCAGACTCTGGAGGACCGAGTCGAGATGGACGACTCTGTTAGAGACGCAGCAGTTGTATTGATCAGCGTGTGTGTGTGTGTGTGTTAAGCGGATTGTTGTGTTCAAATCCACAGGAAGATTAAACATGCTGGTCCTCTTGATCGGATGGTCTCTGGTGACCTCTCACCCGCTCAGTCTGGACACAACCTGTCTCAATGTGTGATGATTTTAAGTCAACAAGAAGACATTTCAGTGCATGTTAAGGCAAAAGCATTGCACTGGTCATGAACTTGGTTGAGATTTTGCTTCCATAGACTAGTGGGGAAAAAAACATCCATTAAATACACATTTTTATTGTTTATTAGTTTTTATTTTGTTATATTTTATTTATTTGCATCTGTAGATTTTAATTGCAATACATATCTTAAAAGTGGTGAGTTTAAGACTACACACACCAAACTTTACAGCGTAATTAAACATAACATTTGTCTTTTATCTACTGAGATTAATTAATCAACTGGGGAAATATGGGGAAATTTAATAGTTGCAATTTTCACCCTGTTCATCTGTGTTTCCTTGCCTCAGTCCAAAGAACAAAGTGTTTGTCTTCTGATCATTGAGAACATGTGGAGGTCTGGCCGAGGTCCAGATTAAACAAGCCCGAAGCTCAGAAAACTGTGTGTGTGGTTTAATCGCGACAGAAGTGGGCATTTCTAATGCAGGATCCTTTCAAGCTTTACCACAGATGTTCAGATTTCCAGCAGCAGGGATTTTATTTGGAGAAGATTAAAATGAGGAATATTTTGTGGCATGAAAAAGTGGAAGAACGAATGGAGAATCTAAAAACTTGTGACTATTAAATTGTGCAAACATGTCATTTCTGCTGAAAATGACTCGCATATTTTCGAGAAGGAAAACTTTGAATTAGTTTGTTTTGATTGCTTTGGGCATCTGCTTAGTGAATAAATGAATATAAATTGAACGCATTAGCATTCACACCTAAATATAAAATAACAAAGCAGGCTCCGAATGGCAACTTCTAATTGACAATTTGCATGCAACTTATTTGTGATGCTAATGATGCTGAGCAACAAATGACATTTTAAACCATTGCTGAAATTAAATATAGAAAGTTCTTTTATAAATGAATAGAAGGTAATTTTATAGAAAAGACAGTGAAGGTTGTTAACATCTAGGCACAGTAACAGATGTTTTATGATTTTAGTGGATGTGAATTTGTTCATGTTGTTCAAGCGGGAACATTGTTGTAATGAATTCAACTGGATTTATCCATTTTATGATACCATAATTCAACATTTTTTTTTAGCTGTAAAGCATGTTAACGTATCATATAGTTGCTCTTTTACAGATTAATTTGAGTTGCAGATCTACACCGCAGTGATTATCTCATTAAACTCGGCCGAATGAAGCACTTTAATTATCCTAATGAGAGATTTGCTGTTGTTTCACTCTTGGATTAACAGGCCGAGACCAACAAGCTTGTCATCCATTTTAACTTCACTCACGTCTTCTGTATATTCAAGGGGGCGACTAGTCAATTACAAGATGGATGTTCATTTAAATTTCATGTGATTTGATGCATAGTGTAAATTTCCTTTGTTTATGTTTATTTATTTTTACTAATGGCAAGTGCTTGAGTTGATCTTTATGGTTCACGAGTCTCTTTTCCTAGTACATGATTTATTTTAAAGGGGTGGTTGATTATGATTTGACTTTTCTAGCTTTAGTTAGTGTGTAATGTTGCTGTTTGAGCATAAACAACATCTGCAAAGTTACAACGCTCGAAGTTCAAAGCAAAGGGAGATATTTGCTTTTACAGAAATCGCTTTTTAAGGACTACAACAAACGGCTGGTAGAGACTACACAACATTCCTCCCGGGTTAGTGACATCACCAACCCTAGAATTTACATAAACCCCACCCCCGGAACACGATTTATAGATTATCAAGACAGAATATGCTAATCAATGACTAGAAGATAACTACACATCAGCTACATAAACTCATCAACTAACCATTCAGAAATGTCCTGTTGCTTCTACATGTTGTCACTTCTTCTTGAGTCTCTCCATCATTGTTTGAATCCGGTTTGAACATAAAAGGCTAAAAGTTGACATTTTCAGTGCATGTCTGTGTGAGGTAAAATGACACAAGCTGTTGAAGCTCCGCCCCCTGCGCCGGGAGCAGCAGCTCATTTGCATTTAAAGGGACAGACACAAAAACAATGCGTTTTTGCTCACCCTTAAAAAGTGGCAATTTTAACATGCTATATAAAAATATCTGTGGGGTATTTTTAGCTAAAACTTCACACACTGGGGACATCAGAGACTTATTTTACATCTTGTGAAAAGTGCATTATACCAGCCCTTTAAAAGGCCGAGATCTTACAGAAAGTGCATGTTAAAGCGCTCCCGGTGCCAGTACGCAGTGGGGAATCCAGCTCTGTTATTCCTGCACACCGCCGGATTGCCAAACCCTCAGTCGTAATGTGAAGGCCACGTGTAGACGCCGGTTCCAGCTGGCCTGAGCGCTGTTTATATGCTGGCAAAAGCCAACACTGAGCGTTAGTCAATCTCTCCTTCATATCAGGCCTGAAACTCAGTCACCAGAGCCTGCCATCATAAATATACAGTGTTATGGCTGCAGTGCCAGCGCGAGTTTCTAGGCCTGATGAAACGCTCGATCCGCACTGTAGTCTCAGTACTGTGTTTCTGATGCGGAGAGAGATGTGAGACGCCGTCTGGCTGCGTCTGTTCTTAGGGTTATTTAGTCTGAACAGAGACACCAGAAGTTGAAGGTAAATTTAAATATATACTGCACTGTATTCATGGAGAATTCATTTGATGTCACAAGTCTGCATAAATTGGTCAAAGCTGTCCGTTGTTTTATAATTTTAGTTTACTTATTTTTCATTTTTAATGCCAGTGTAACATGTTGATTTGTTCTGCACTGATCCCACATTTCATTGGTTAATAATATAATTACTAAATAATATAATTATTTTATACATTTTCCAAGGTTTAGATTATATTTTTTAAAAGATTTGAAATGTAAAATTTATATTTGTACTACATGCTTTTTTTTCCAGCTTTATTTCAGTTCCTGAAAACAATTTTTAATAGTTTCAGTTTCAGTGAACAATGAGAACACTTATTTCACATTTATTTATTTATATTTTATTTATTGTATTTATACATTTATTTTATATACATTTAATAGTAGAAAATTTCCCATATAAAATTAACAATATTATAATGAAATGTTGGTGTACGTTAGACTGGTATTAGATTTATTTATTTAACTGAATTGCAGTTGATTCAGTCATTAATTTAGAGTCAGTGTATTATTCTGCTCTTATGTGTTCATGTAATCCATTTAGTGTGTAACCTGAAAGAGTCACAGAAACACTGTCGTGAGCCATTTCTCTCTGTGTGTGTGTGTGTGTGTGTGTGTGTGTGTGTGTGTGTGTGTGTGTGTGTACTCAGAGCCCTCATAAGCTCCGTAATCTAATCAATGAGGGCCACGGCATTGCCATGGCAACCGCCCAGCTTCCGTGACAACCGTATCACTTTCACATCCTGTTTATCAGATTATGACCTCATCACAATGTCACAACGGCCTGTGTCATGTGTGGGTCAATGACATACATTAATATATTAAATATGCAATTTGTAAATTGAAAATTATAATTTTTTTATTTTTTGCTATATTTGTGGGATACAAAGTAAAACATTTCCGCAGTTTTGATTTAAATATTTTTAGCATATGGAATAACACTTGTCAATCAAATCAAGTCATGTGACAGGAATACTAAAAGAAGTTAAAAATATTAGATGTTTCATGACATGACAACATTTACATTTACATTTACATTTATTCATTTAGCTGACGCTTTTATCCAAAGCGACTTACAATTGCTATATATGTCAGAGGTCGCACGCCTCTGGAGCAACTAGGGGTTAAGTGTCTTGCTCAGGGACACATTGGTGTCTCACAGTGGATTCGAACCCGGGTCTCTCACACCAAAGGCATGTGTCTTATTCATTGCGCCACACCACCCCTCACAAGATTACATCAGGCGAGACACACCCAGAAAAACTAATTATTCATGATTGAAAATCGTGTGTATTCAAGGTAACGAATACGATATATTGAACACATTACTCCAGTCTTCAGTGTCACATGATCCTTCAGAAATCATTCTGATATGATGATTTGCTGCTCAAGAAACATTTATGATTATTATCAGTGTTTAAAACACGGGATACATTTTATTTTCATGATTCTTTGATGGACAGAAAGTTCAAAAGAACAGCATTTATTTGAAATAGAATCTTTTGTAACATTATAAATGTCTTTACTGTCACTTTTGATCAATTTAATGCATCCTTGAGGAATCATTTTTTTAAATTTCTTTAAAAAAAATAATGTTACTGACCCAAGCCCTTGATCTCAGGTGTAGTTTTGAACGGTGTGTCTGTAATAGTAATAGTGTGTGTCAGTCTCGTGAAGGTTGAGGTGGATCCATTACACTCTATAATCATCTAATAACACCCGCAGGATTTTTACGGTTCTGTAAATCAGTTTATATATCGCAGTATGGCGTGTATTATGGGATTTTTATGACCTTGAAGTGTGTGTGTTTTGCGTCTGCAGGGAATCATTCAGAAGATCGTGGACATCCACAAAGTGAAGCTGGTGTGTTGTTTCGGGCTGCGGCTCACGCACGGCCCGTCGGGGGACGTCCACTGGCTGCACCCGGACATGGGCGTGTCCCACGTGAGGGAGAAGTACGAGCAGAACCGCCCGCAGGACGAGTGGAGGTACTGCGCTCACACACATTTAGACAAACTAAAACATCTTTACAGAGATCTTTGTTAGTAGTACATCGATTTCAGCTTTGATCCCTGCTGAAGAACATTATAGACCTGCCTTTATAGTGCATAGTTTATTATGGTGTCCTGGTCATCAAGCCTGGTCCGGTGGAGCCGCTGCTCTGACTGGGTTTGGGGGATTTCTGCTGATCCGGAAACCAGCAGAGGAACCTGAGTGTGATTGTTTATGTGCACCATTGTTTTTTGGTGTAGTTATTGGGCTGTTATTGGGCTTTGAGTGTGTGTGTGGGTGTGTGTGTGTGTGTGTGTTGGTGCGTGCGTGCGTGTGTGTGTGTGAGTGCGAGTAAGAGTGAGTGTGCGTGTGTGCGCGATTCTGTGAGTGAGTGTGTGTGTTTGTGATTCTGTGAGTGAGTGTGTGCGATTCTGTGTGTGTGTGTGTGTGTGTGTGTGTGTGTGTGTGTGTGTGTGTGTGTGCGATTCTGTGAGTGAGTGAGTGTGTGTGTCTGTCTGTGTGAGTGTGTGTGTGATTTTGTGAGTGTGTGTGCGATTCTGTGAGTGTGTGTATGTATGAGTGTGTCTGTGTGTGATTCTGTGTGTGTGTGTGTGTGTGTGTGTGTGTGTGTGTTTGTTTGTGATTCTGGGAGTGAGTGAGTGAGTGAGTGTGTGTGTGTGTGTGTGTGTGTGTGTGTACGTACGATTCTGTGAGTGAGTGAGTGAGTGTGTGTGTTTGAGTTTGTGAGAGTGAGTGTGAGTGTGAGTGTGATTCTGTGAGTGTGTGTGTGATTCTGTGAGTGAGTGAGTGAGTGTGTGTGTGTGATTCTGTGAGAGTGTGTGTGCGATTCTGTGAGTGTGTGTATGATTCTGTGAGTGTGTGTGTCATTCTGTGAGTGAGTGAGTGTGTGTGTGTGTGTGTGTGTGTGTGTGTGTGTGTGTGTGTGTGTGTGTGTGTGTGTGCGATTCTGTGAGTGAGTGAGTGTGTGTATGAGTGAGTGAGTGAGTGAGTGTGTGTGTGTGCGTATGTGTGTGTGGAGGGCTGGTGAGATGCTCATGTGATGGTCATTACAGCAGGAGGAGTGTTTGAATTCATCGACCTCTAAATGTGTGTGTGCCTTCTGCTGCGCTTCTCTTTGTCTGTGTCCGTGTGTTTTATTTCATCAGGGGCTTGAGCCTTTATAGATGCGAGTTATTCCCTCACAGATGGCATTTTATGTCACCTCGTCTCTACCCACAATGCATCAGCGGTCCGCTCAGGCCCGTGTGCCTCATGAAGCAGCTGCATCTCCATTCACTCGAGCTGCTTTTGTTCAGAGAGAAGAGAGAGTCAGTGATTTAAAATCCGGCTTTCTCCGGCCCTGTGTGCAAGCTGCTGTTTCTTATTGTGGTTTTTACGTGAGAAACGCATGATTATCTCTCACAGTTTAGGGATCCGAGACGCTCGTAAAGTGCTCAGGAGGAGATTATCTGTGCTTGTGATGGTCAGTGTAAAACCTGCTCAATCAACTCAGCCCAGGGGCCGGTTTCACAAAGCTATTTTAGACCGGTCTATAGTGTTAGACAAGTCTAACATGTGCTCATAGACTAGTCTAATGCAAGTTAGACTGTTTCACAAAAATAAAGACTGACTTAATTTAGACCAAAGAAATTAGACACCCCTTACCCCCAGGCTAACTTCGGTCTAAGACTCTCTGTTACCTTGGCAACCAGCAGTAACAATCAGTTACATTACAAACAGCCAAAAGAAAAGGGAAAATGGCTCATAATTAAAACATTTCTTCTTGTTACTACATTCTCCGCTAAATTTCCCAAGTAAAATGTCCTTGTAACTGTTATACTCCTCCAACAAACACATATTGTCCACTGGGGTAAACTGCACTGAGCGGTTGAATGCGCTTACTCGATTCGCCATGTTTTTTGTTTTGAAAAGTGTCTTATTTTACCCAGAATGCATTGCAGTGTAGTCCTACTTAAGATAGTCAGAGTCTTAAGTGCTTTGTGCAACGGTCTGATTTAGATGTCTATCTGAAGTCTGACTATCTACTATATCTAAGCCATAGTCAAAGTCTATCTTTGTCTTGCCTTGACAGATATAGACTAGTCTCATATAGCCAGAATGAAATCTGGATTTCTGGTCAAGATCGACCCGATATAAAAGTGACCTTGCTTTTAGTGTCTTAAAAACCTTTCGTTTTAAGTTTAGGGCCAGTTTCACTTAGTTTCTGCAAACTTTTGTACGCCAGCTGAGAAATGTGCGTAAAATATGTGCGAATTTCTGAGCTTTCTGTTGCTCATTTCACAATATTGCTGTATTTCTTGATCAATTACATGCAGCCTTGGGCTGGATTAGCATAAGAGACTTCTTTACAAAAACAACAAAACATCCTCAATAATCACATTTTCTACTTATACTAATTTCTTCCCTCAGTCTCTTTATTTTCTCTTTTCAGAGCCGGTATGAATCGCTGGGAAATCCCAGGCAGATTCCCTCCTGCATTCCTTCCCAACAAATTACTCCCGTTTTGACGTTTTACAGAGAGTTATGTGTGTTCTTGATCCTCTGATGTGAGTGTGGTCTTCATATGTCACTGTCAGACTGAGCGTTTGTGAATCTCAGAAGCTGTAATCAGATAATGATGCTTTGATGTCACATGATGCTCTGGATGAAGCGACTGCTGATGTCATCCCGAATCCAGGCTAACTCGCCCGCTTACGGCTTGTTTTGGTGTTGCGGAGGTGTTGATGGATCATTTGCGCTGTAAGGCAGATGAGCTCATGTTGGGAGAGGATCTAGTTCTCGGACTCTCGCTGCTTTGATTTCCTCAACAGAGAAACACGAGCGATAACCAATCATCCGCACGCAACATGACCTCATTATTAGGCCTCGGGATCGGAATACCCATCATTCCCAAAGTGCTACACATTTCACATACAGTTAAAAAAAATTACAAATTCAGATATACTTTTAAATATATAGAAACGTATATCTAATCTAGTTGTTTTGGCCATTTGTAATATATTTTCATCTTAAATGAATGTGTATATATAATATTTAAATCTAAATATTATAAAAAAGTAGTTTAGTTACATTTTTTAAAATATAGTTTCTTCTTAAATAAATATATTTAATATTAAAATATTGTTTTTGTCTAAGTTTACTTGTATTTCCTCTTATCTTTTTTTGTCCACTGTTTTAATATTTTTATGTAATTTACTGTATATTGACTTGAATTGACTTGAATTAAATAGGTTTATATCATCCAAAATACATTTTGCATTCACCCAAAAATAAAAATCTTGCCCCTTTAAGTACATTTTCTAATATATTTTGGCATTTAAAATATTTAAACAATATTTTAAGGCAAAATATGCTTTTATCCTAAATTGGAAAAAATATGTTTTATTAATTTGTGCCATTTACAGCATATTTAGCAGCATACACTCGACATATTTTTTAACCAGACAAATTTTTTTTTTTGCCATACAGGTTTCCAACCCTTTTTTTAAGCTGTTTTTAGATCAGTTTTAATTTTATGAGCCTAAAAGTCGAGAACAAATTTCCCGGTTTAACACCAGAGCGAGCAGCTTTCCCAGCAGACATGGTTTTGAGTGTGTGGTAGAAGTGTGTGAATTGCGACTGAGCTCCTGCTTTCTCCACTTCTCAGGAACTGAGATTCGATCATTTCCTGAGCGAGTTCCAGGAAGTCATGAAAAGCCACGGAGGATCATTTCCTCTGGAAACAGCAGAGGATTGAATCCTTCACATTGAAACAACAATAATGATTTGAGCGCTGGACAGTGATTTATGTGTTGTGCTCATGATGGGTTTTTCATGGCTCATGTATCGGTACTGAGAGCTTCATTCTGCTGCAGTGATCAGCTGCATGTGTTCAGGGATAAACCCTCCAGTATTGATTGTTTTGAGTGTTTAGATTATGCAGGGATCATGTGTGTGCTGAGGTCATGAGGTCTGCATGGTGTTTTTAATGTGTAATGTTCCCCAGTTTCAGGTTTTCATTGTGTTTTCCTTCATAAGCATGACAACAACTGTACATTAGTATTGCTAATGGGTTTGCTGTGCACAATGTTTATACATGCATGCATACATACATACATACATACATACATACATACATACATACATGCATACATGCATACACACACATACACACACACACTCTATATATATATATTTAATATACATACATTTCTAATACAAGTAGATATTCAAGTACAAGTAAATATTCTAATATTATTTGGCAAAATAAGATAAAAACCAAAATAAGATAAAAAAAATCACTTTATTTTTGATCTCTTGTAAAGCTTTGAGTACCTTTAAAAGTGCAGATAAATAAAATGTATTTATTATTATATTATACTTACAATTGTGAAAATAAAATAACAAAGTAAGAAATAAATAAATAAAAATAAAATAAAATTGTAGTAAAAAAAAAGTATCAAATAAAATTGTGTTTAATTGTCATAAAATAATGCAAAAAACTTGTTTTAATTTTTTTAAATATATTTTTTAAAATAAGCTTCATTTATTTCCAGCACAATATAGTTCCTTATTTATTTCTATTGATTTAGGGGTGAAATATGAGATTTGGTGATGATATTATTTCATGTTGCAGCATAGGTGTGTGTGTGTGTGTGTGTACCTGTTTTTCTATCCCGGTGGGGACTTCAACCTGAATGCACACAGACACATGGGGACTCGTGTCACAGTGGGGACCTAAATAAAGGTCCCCATGGGTAAACAAGCTTATAAATCATACAGAATGAGTTTTTTTGGAAATGTAAAAATGCAGAAAGTGTTCTGTGATGGGTAGGTTTAGGGGTAGGGTTAGTGTGTGTGTGTGTGTGTGTGTGTGTGTGTGATGGGTAGGTTTAGGGGTAGGGTTAGTGTAAGGAGATAGAAAATACAGTTTGTACAGTATAAAAACCATTAAGTCTATGGAGAGTCCCCACAAAGATAGTGAACCAGACGTGTGTGTGTGTGTGTGTACATGGTGACTTATCCTGTCATGACTCTTTTACTCACCGTGTCTCTCTCTCTCCTCCTCAGGTATGAACTGAGGATCCGTTATCTGCCCAAGGGCTTCCTGAATCAGTTCGCTGAAGACAAGCCGACACTCAACTATTTTTATCAGCAGGTGAAGGTGCCCTCGTCCCGTGTGTGTGTATGTCTGTCTGTGTGTGTGTGTGTCTGTCTGTCTGTCTGTCTGTCTGTCTGTCTGTCTGTGTGTGTGTGTGTGTGTGTTTAAAGTAGGTCAACGGGTTTGTAGCGTGTGCGTTCCATTCGCTGTTATTCAAGAAGCCTCGATAGGTAACAACATCAGAGCATCGACCGCGATATCCCACAATCCTCCAGCAGAGTTCCCGCTGACAGGGAGGATCATGGATTAGTTTTATTACGGCTGTTCATCATCTGGACAATAGAAGGACGTTCCGGCGGGATTATTGTGCGGGCCGTGATGAGTGATGGAGCAGAACACCTGCTGTATAAAACAGCAAACAGCTCGAGCGCTCAGCGACAGCATCAGTCACAGAGATACAGTCTCCCGGACTCTGATACTCTAATGACAGAACATTACATCACAACCAATCAATAATTCATAATGGAATGTAACTCATTTAATATAAACATGAAAAAAATAATAAATATGTACTTTTGCTATAGAAATTACATCTTAATATGATGTACATTATAATGTCATAATGCATTTTTATTATATAATTTATTCATGTTTATATTAATTACTTTATCATTTAAATATTTTAATTTACATTTTATATAAATAAAAAAATATTTTAATATACATTTTCAAAAATGTATTATATCACAATTCTATTATATTAACTATTAAAAATAATTGCATTATGACATATTATCATGTACATCATATTATTATGTAATTTTTATAGAAAAAGTTTTTTTTTCATGTTTATATTCAATTTGTAATTTAATTACATCTAAAATTATTATATCTAAAAAATTAATGCATCATATTATTCTTAACTGATCAATAAATAATAATGTAGTGTTATGAAGAAAAAATGTCGTATATTTATTACATTTTATTATTTTTTATATATTCATTTTATAATACTTAAATACTTTATTTTAATATTAAATTATTAAATTATATATATAAATTTATAAATATAAAGATTATGATACTATGCATTGATCTGCTAAACACAATGCTTGGTTTTAGTTTAATTATTTCTTTCGTTTACATATGCATGAACTGTATGACACTTTTATACAAAATCCATCCATCATCCGTCCATCATCCATCATCCATCCATCATCCGTCCATCCATCATCCATCATCCATCCATCATCCATCATCCGTCCATCATCCGTCCATCCAGTCAAAATCTCTTGTGTGAATTACAAAATGTTTGTGTACGTTCTCAATAAATGTGCATGTTGTGGACAGGTGAAGAACGACTACCTGCTGGAGATGGCGGATCAGGTGGAGCAGGACATCGCCCTGAAGCTCGGGTGTCTGGAGATCAGGTGCGCTCCTCCTCCTGTCAGACTCGGAGTTTCAGACGTTCAGAAGCTCGTGTGTTGACTCATCTGTGCTTCTGTGTTTTCCAGGAGATTCTACAGAGAGATGAGAGGAAACGCTCTGGATAAAAAGTCCAACTATGAACTCTTAGAGTGAGTATTGACAGCTAGTGGATGAATGAGTTTCATGGTGGCAGATGATGCTGGATATCATATCTAGAAGAGTCTAATGGCCGAAACGCCACAGTTAGCGGCCAGTATGATCTCAAAATGACAAAATAAATAAAAAGCTGAAAAGCTGACTTGCCAACTAGATTAAAAAAAATTGTATTTCATCTTATTTCAGTTAATGTTTATATTATTTCAAGTAATGATCATGTTTTTTATGGTTTTGGTTTGTGTAACTATAATTAACACTGCCACACGCTCACAGTCACTCTCTCATCACAGCGGGACTGACACACTCTCTCTCTTTCACACACACACACACTCACACACACGTGTGCATTAGTTGCGGGTCATTCCGTCTGATCGCCCGCAGTCACACAGCACTCTGGCCCCTCAGGGGGCGGGGCAGGGCGGAGAGTGCACCAATCACAGTGCCAGCCTGATTTGAGTGACAGCTGCTCTGACAGAAGCTGGTTAACCCCCGGTTAACCTCTGAACCACTGTTATTTTACTGTCATTGAGACACTATTATAGTTTTAATTCATATTTAGAATTAGCTTTTATTTTATAAATTCCAGTTTCATTTTAATTTGTCTTAATCGATTTTTTATTATTATAAATTTTTATTTCAGTTAAATTTTCAGCCAAATAAAAATAAGAAAATTGTCAGTATTTTCAAGTACCTTGACAACTAGCTTAAATACAATGATTATATATATATATATATATATATATATGTATGTGTGTGTGTGTGTGTGTGTGTGTGTGTGTGTGTGTGTCAAAAAGTATATATATATAGGCCCTAAAAGTATGCACTGTTTTTGTGAGGAAATAGTCCATCCCTATTTGAGTGTGTAGTAGAAAAGTAGGCAAATAGGTTAGTAGGTTAAAATCCTCCACATTCAAATGAATTTAATATCGTTCTGTATCGGAAAGAAAAAAGCAGCCCGTTGATCTTTCATGCGGAGACTCTCCTCATGTGTTTTGATGCATTTAAAAGTTAATGACCAAACGTATCTTTATAAAGGTTAACAATGTTGTTGCAGATTAAATATAATGTTGAATAAATATCTTTTTGTCAGGTTAGATACTGATAATTAATCACTCAAACCCCTTTAACTAAACCTCTCTTTTTAACCATTGGTCTCGCACATCCGCCATGTTTGTAGTTTTTAAATGCTTTTTATTTGTGTTTGTAGTTCTAATCGAATCCTCGTCCAGGGAACAGTGGGCAGTATTAGCCGTTAGAGTGAGCACAGATCTGCACTTCAGATTCTAACCGGAAAAAGTAGACTATCTGGGGATCTTTGGGATGCTCATTTCAACACACACACGACATACACACTAATTCTAATTTTGAACATGATTTAGGACAGGTCGTATGCAAATTGGGACTCAGCATGTGTGTTGGATTTGTATAGCATCATTCCCATACTTGCATTTGTGTCATTTAGTGCTTTTACTGTAAACTCTGAGTTGTTCATGAGAGAGTAGGTGTAACCTCTCTGGACTAAAAGTTCAGCACAGCAGTTTAAAGTATCGACTGATGTGTCGCTCGCGAGGCCCATAAACATGGGCGAGTTGTTTTTGGCGAGGCGCCACGCGGTTAAATCTGAGCAAAGCTGAACCGAAGCGCTTTCCATTTAGATTAAATGATGAAACAATCATCAGGGACTGTTGGGTTTTATTGGGCTTTAAATCCCCCGTCCTGCTCGCTCACAGAGCCTGAGAGGAGAACACGTCCAAAAACTACATCTTCTTAAAAATAATATAGGCTTTCTATCTAGTATATTGGATATTATAATGTCAAATATTTAAATATTCTTTACAAAATCGTGGTGAAAAGCTTGACGTGCTCCTTCTGACAAATACAAAACAAAAGATACAGTGATAAAAACAGGAGATTTGAAAGGATGATTATGATGATGGAGGTTTGGATGAATCTTTCATTACTTTAAAAAGAAGAAATATGATGCATAACCTGGTCACCTCAAGACTTTTAATTATAAATGGTGTCAAATAAAATCTAAAAATATTTATAGGACGACTAAAGACAAAATGCTAGCGCTTATTTAACGTCCATATATTTTGTTTTCATCAAAACATGCGTGATTTAGTTGATGAAGTCATTGAAGTGAGAGGTTGGAAACACAGGCCAGACATAACGAGGAAAAAGTTGAATTCATTTTGTAAATTTAGTTGATGTGTTTAAAGCACGTCTATGAAAACATATTAGATGTTGACGTGAGATTTTCATTGTTGTAATATTTTTTTTACACATGTACTGTGTATGAGGGCGACAAACGAGTGGTGCTGGTGTTTGTAAAGCCTGCTTCATTAACTCCACATGTCCTTCGACCCGTCCCAGAGCTTCACCCTGACGTTTATAGCTCTGCATGTCCGTGGAGAGCTGGAGTGAGATCAGTTCACCAGATGAACGTAGATGTCTATATTAAAAAGCGCTTGGCCGTCTTTGAGACTGCGATGACATCATTGCATCTGCGCTGAGATTTCTGCTCTGTTTTTCAGAAAGGACGTTGGACTCCGACGGTTCTTCCCCAAAAGTTTACTGGAGTCGGTTAAGGTGAGCGGATGATTTCTGTTACAGACACACACTGGTTATAGAGTTTTACATTTTCATGCATTTGTGCTCAGGATGTTTCTAGCTTGAGTTGAATACTTAGTGTTAAAGTTGGCATGAAATCTAGTTCATGCATGTTATTTTTGCACAGATGAATCATTCTCAGTGTGTGTATATATACATCGGCCTCCATTCGGTTTATTAAAATCCAGTCAACAGCCAACAGATAAAAACTAGTCAACATTTTTTTCCTCCGTTTGAGTGCTGTATGCGAATAAAAGCCTAACACCGTGTCCTAACCAGACGCCATGCGATTCTAGCGACAAATAATTTGTCTGTCCACACTCAAAATCAATCAAAACCCACAGCCAATCAGAATAGTGTGTGGGCGGAGTCAGCCAATCAGAGCATCGTGTGGGCGGAGTCTCACAGCACTAGAGAGTAATCTTGACGGCACTCGCAAGAAAATGGATAAGTCGCTACATAATCAAATTCACAAATATTACACCATTTAAACATTATTAAAAATACATAGACTGAGTTACTAAAATAATCTTTGTCAAGGAATACACTGTTCAGTTTGAACGCTCTTGTTTCCATTTGTTTAAGATCTGAGGTGAATTATCCACTGTTGCTTTTACAGCTACAAAGCTGAAGCACTACATGATATTCAAAGTCACATTAAACACTTTTAACATTAAATAAAGCACATAAACAGCACCTGAGATTATCATCGCCACACTTTGTGTTTGTTGTTCCAGCGCGGCTGGTTAGGACAAAAACTCTTGATTTAACATGGAAAATAACCTTTTATCGCGCATCGCGTCATGTGTAGTTAGGACACGGTGTAAATTAAACCTCTTCCTCATTTAAAGTGTACGTGTTTCTTAAACCACTCAATTCATATGGATTTCTCTTACAATCTCTTTGTGCACTTTTTGAAGCATTAGAGTGAATACACTTTCAGTGGAGGGACAGAAATCCCTGATTTCATTAAAAATATCTTGGTATAATAACTGAGGTCTTATGGGTTTGGAATGGCGTGAGGGAGAGTAATTGAAGATTTGGTGTGACCTGTCCCTTTAATGCTGGTTGTGGTTAACTCATGACATGGAAAACCACATGAGTGTTTTAAACTGGATGGTGTCAGTGTGTGCAGCTGGCATACGAATAGTGTTGAGCAACTCAATCCCACACACCCCTGCAAACAGATGCTCTTTAAAATAGTGGGGATGTCCTCTGACCCTGAGTCACCCTTAAGCGTGCGTGTGTGTGTGTGTGTGTGTGTTTGCACGTAGGCAGGACAGAGGTGTTATTTTACCGCCCCAGATTGTTACCCATCATCCACTGCTTCTAACACTGTTCCCATAGGTCGTCATCAGTCAGAGAGCTGTTCATTTAGGCGGATTATAACGTTTAATCAGTTCTCTTCCTAGAAAATGTTTTAAAGAGTTTCCAGTGTCAGCGTATAGGGCAGACCTCATCTGGGGTTGAATGATCAGCGCTGCCATCTGTCACCCCGACCACAGACATCAAGTTCAGCCATTATTGAGTTCAGCTCGCGGGGCTTCTTTTTAATAATGCGTTAGTTTGCTTTTCACAAGGGCTTATTAAGGGAATAGTGAACTCAATTACTCGTCTTTATGTCGATCCAAACCTGTATGACTGTCTTTTTTGCTGTGGAGCGTAAAAGGCAATGTTTTGATGAGCTGCTGTTTTCCGTACAGTGAAAGTGAGCGAACGTGAGAAACAAAGTGCTATAAAAGCACTAGAGTTTGGGTCCTGTGAGATCTTTACAGTCTCTTCTGCTCAACAAGACTGCATTTATCTGATCAAAAATACAGTAATACATTATGACATTATGGCAAGTAAATGATGGCAGAAATATTCCTATAAGACCAATGAGGAGAAACCAGGATAGGTAATAGATGACAGAATTTAATATTCATGCATCATATAAAGGGAACATACGTATTAGCCTTGATGACAGTATAATATAAAGTCGTAATTTGTGTTTTTATTCATTCATTTGTTTATTTGAGCTATTATCAGTTTTATTACTTTTACATACACTATTATTATTAATTATTATTTATTTATGATTATTATATATTTTCTTAATCAGTTTTCTTTTAACTTCAAAGCGGTGAAATCTTTATTATTATTTTAATCGGATTAATAATGAACTTTTACATGCTTTAGTGAACATTCACCCACTGTTATCAACGGCTCTCTATTATAAAAAGTAAAAAAAACATTTGAAATGGCGTGTTGTAATAAAAGAGAAGAAGAGGCGCGTTTCTGAGGCCCAAGAAGAAGAAATCCTGCCTTCCACCCTCTTGTTTGGTCTGTCAGATCTTTCCCATAATTCCTGCACAGATGTAAGACCCGATACGGGGCCGCACTTCCTCTCAGGAAGGGTGGACCGTCCCTCTGAAGTGACCCCTCACATGTTTGTCTGATAGGATCGGCGTCTCAATGTTGTTAAGATACCCATAATGCCTTTCAGAGCTCAGATGATCTCTAATAGCAGAGTAGATCCATTCTCATGTGTCAACTTGACTTTAGAGGAGAAAATGAGATGGAGTGTGTTGGTTCTGTGTGTTTTGAGTGTTAAGGAGAGATGAAGATTGCCATGTTTTATTTGATTGACAGCTGAATTTGATGGTTGTTATGAACTTGAATGATTCTGGGTAATTCTGTTATGTTATATAGGCATAATTTTACTATAGCAAACCATATTTATTGTGATTGCTCCTTACTATTACTCATGAACTAAATATTTGATGCATAACTTGTTATAACATAAATTTCTTAATTAACATTTTCGCTTCCTGCACTTTATAGCGCTGTAATTCAGTATGATGTTATTGGAGCGAAACTGAGTCATTTCTAAGCTAGTGCTGGTCATGTGTGACTTGATTAATGTTCTGTTTTCAGTCAGTTTATTACTGTTTTCATTCAGTGTGTGAGGTGTAACGCTGTTCTTTCTCTCTGTGTTTCAGGCCAAAACGCTGAGGAAACAGATCCAGCAAACATTCAAGCAGTTCGCCAACCTGAACGACGAGCAGAGCATACTGAAGTTTTTTGAGATCCTGGCGCCCGTCTACAGATTCGACAAAGAGTGCTTTCGCTGTGCTCTAGGGGTACGGCAGGTCATGTGCTCAAACACGGGCCTTTTCTGCCTCCTGGTGGCCATGGAGGACTTATATTTCCTGACACTGTGTCCAAAATGAACTTTTGTCCACAAAAAAAGAAAAGAAACAAACCATTGGAAAATTATTTGAGAAAAATGTCTACTGCTGGTTATACTACTTACCACGAGATTTTCAATAGCAATAACTGGATCAAAAGTGACAGTTTAGAATTAGACATTTAGAATGTAACAATGTAACATTTTAGTTCAAATGTTACAAAAGATTCTATTTCATAAATGCTGTTCTTTTTAACTGAAAAATTAAATGTATCAGGGAAAAATATGAACCAGCACAACAGTTTTCAACATTGATGATAATCAGAAATGCTTCTTGAGCAGCAAATCAGCATATCAGAATGATTTCTGAAGGATCATGTGACACTGAAGACTGGAGTAATGATGCTGAAAATACAGCTTTGATCACAGGAATAAATTACATTTGACACTATAGTCACATAGAAAACATTTATTTTAAATGGTAACAATATTACAGTTTTTACTGTATTTTTGATCAAATAAATGCAGCATTGATGAGCAGAAGAGACTTCTTTCAGAAACTACAACCCCAAACTACATTGGCATTTACTTAATATATTATATCATGGGTTGTTTTCAATTAGGTGGATTAATGCAAGGAATATATATAGAGAAAAATAGCAGTTCCTTATACAATTATAAACCCAACAACTAGTTTACTCACCAATTTGTGCTTGCCAATTGTTCATTTTAGACCCTGCTGACACTTAATGATTATTTTCTTTGATTACATTTAAATTAATTCTTAATGTGTGCAACATTCTTGTTATATGTATCTCTCTCTCTCTCTCTCTCTCTCTCTCTCTCTCTCTCTCTCTCTCTCTCTCTCTCTCTCTCTCTCTCTCTCTCTCTCTCTCTCTCTCTCTCTCTCTCTCAGTCGAGTTGGGTCATATCGGTGGATCTTGCTATCGGCCCGGAGGAGGGAATCAGTTACCTGACAGACAAGGGTTCCACGGTAACTCAGATCAACATCGCCATAGCAACAAACAATGAGTTCCATCTGTTTTCTGTTAATCTGAGTTGTTTTGTCAGTTGCTTGATTCCATTTATGAATAGCTCCGCCCACAGTGGAATGTCATTGGTCCAAAATCCTGCTTCACATCACTATATGCTAAACAGCAAATATTCTGATTGGCTGATATTGATACAGTCTGCAGCACTGGCAAAAATAGTTGTCCAGTTCATACAAAGTACAAAGTTAATTAATGCAGATCCTCCTGTGATCTGGTGTATCGCCTCGTATTAATCTCCCAGAGTCCTTCAGGGCTTCTGACGGGAACACAGAAGCTCTTGAGAGAAACACACCGCTCTGATGTGTCACTGCTGAAGGGATGTTAATCATGTTTTCTGCTGATTAATCATCTGTGGTTTGTGACGCAGGATTTTGTCTTGAGGCAAAGTGGATGGAATGTTCAGGAAACATCATAACTCATAAGGATTTCCTTGTTTCAAAGCTTATTTTTCTCATTACAAGTCTGTGCATCACCACCTGTGTCTCTTATTCTTTCAGCCGACACATCTGGCCAACTTCACACAGGTGCAGAGCATCCATTACTCGTGTGTGGAGGAGAAGGAGAGGAAAGGTGTCTTGCAGCTGGACGTGGCAGGAGCCCCAGAGGTAAACCAAAGCGCATGAGATGAAGTCGATGTTTTGATTGTAGGATCTGCTGTTGGAAGTGTTTAGATTGAGATGTGTGACTCAGAAGGGTGTAAATCCAGCTGACGGCGCTGTAATTTCAGACCGTCACTGTTATTTTGGTTTCTTTGTCTGCACTTTTTGTCTGTCTGTCTGTCTTTTGAACGACATTTTTACTCAGATTCAGACGCTGTGGCGGATTCGTTAGGCTCATTTAAACCGGTATTGTTATTGTTAACTAAAACTATTAAAAATCCTATTCAGCAATTGAAACAAAGCTGAAATAAAACTAATTATAAATATTAGATAAAAAAAAAATGTTGCCTTTGTAACTAACTGAAAATGTTTTGGTTAAAATACCAAATTTACTAAAAGCTAAAACTGAAATAAAAATAAATTGAATCTAAATAGAAATAAATATTTATTAAAAAAACTAATAAAAATGAAAAAAGTATATAACATTAAAAACATTTTTTTTATTAAAGTAAAAAATAAATAAATAAACTTAGTTTAGTTCAGTTAGTTGCCAAAGCAATGTTTCTAATTTTTGTTTACATTGTAGTATTACAATTACTAAATCTAAAACAAAAAAAACAAAAACAAAATTATAGCTAAATATATATATATATATATATGTATGTATGTATATATATATATATATATATATATATATATATATATATATATATATATATATATATATAAAATGACAATCACTTAACAAAATTAGTAAAACAATCTAAAAATTTAAACTGAAAAATATATAAAAAAATAATTAACTCAAAATATTAATACATACTATACTAGTATATGAATAATAGAAAAATAACACTGATTTAAACTAAAGTTGTGAGTCAGACTAGACTGGCTACATGTTTACCTGAGGCATTTGTGGGCGTGTCTGAGGTTATTTGTGGGCGTGTCTTCAGCTGTGTGTGTGTGTGAGTGTGTGTTTGGTCTGCGCAGCTGGTCTCTGCTGTAGCTTGACGTCATCGTGTGGCTGGTGTTTTCTATAATGGCTCATTGTGAGTCTCTCCTCTCTCTCGTAGCCTCTCACGATCAGCACGCCAGTCTTCGCCACTGCTGAGAACATGGCCGACCTCATCGACGGCTACTGTCGACTCCTCAGCGCCGTCAGCCAGTCCTTCATCGTCAGACCTCAGAAAGGTACGTCTCCCTCACACTGCTGCATTGTGGGATGTCTGTGGTATAGAGTATCCGACTATGAATGGGACGTATTGAGTGGAAAATCTCAGTGTGAAGCTGCACAGCTGTCCATTTCAATGAGCTCAGCAGGACACAAATAAAAAGTCATTAAATATATATATATAGAGAGAGAGAGAGAGAGAGAAAATAAGTCCAGTGGTCTATAAGAACATCTTGTAGTAAATTATGAAGTGCAGTTCTTCATATTTGGGTGTGTGTTGTCCTTCAGTTTGATTCATAATCTGATGTGATGTGTTTCTCTGTCCTACAGAGGGTGAGAGAGCTCTTCCATCCATTCCAAAGTAAGTCATGAATTCACTTCTCTGCCGTTCCTGAGCTGTTTAATAAACTGTCTGGCCGGATATTAATTGACCAGCTGTTAAAGATTAAACACTACTAAACCAGGACAGAACTAAAGATTGGGAAATTAGCTGGGCGATATATCAAACATTCACAATATATTTGTGATCATTTGGCAAGAATGTTATTATGGTTTTAATACATTGTTTTTTTTGCCAATAAAGTTTACTAAAGAGCATTATTAGGCTATATATTATAAATAAATAATTATATATATCAGGATGTTAAATTAGCCTAATGTTCCTATATAACTTTTAGCTTAGTTATTTTTGTTATATTTAAAAAAAAGAAGTATATTGTATATATTTTAATTCACACACAATATATAATATATAATGTATTATATTTATATAATGTTTTATTATATTGTATTATTTTGTTTTACATTTTTTTTATATTATTATTCCAGGCATACTGTATTATATACATTGTATGCATTGCATATATTCATATATATATGAAGAGTTCAGATGCAAAAGCCTCTAAATGCCATAATGAAATTTTCTTCTAGAATTATCATTTTTATAAAGCTTGTATATTTAAGTTCAGTAATTTCACTGAAATGGAAATGCAAATTACCTATTAATTGTCATTTAAGTGAAATTAACTTAAATATACAAGCTTTATAAAAATGATCATTCTAGAAGAAAATTTCAGATGGCACTTTGCATCTGAACTCTTCATATATATATAATATTACATACTATGTCTTTCAAAGTACATATGCTTACATATGTTTTAATTCTGCATGTGTCATGTATAGTACGTAAAATCTTTTGAGTATAATGTGTATTATGTTAAGTTTTGACCTGGTACCAAACAAGTGCTCACGTGAACCTCTGAAAGTCGTCGTTATGGTTGGATAACTGGGTTTTGATATAGTGTGCATGGAAACATTAATAATCACCATTTTGTTCATTAATGAAATTGTTTCTCCGCAGACTTGCCAACAATGAGAAGCGTCTCGAGGGGATTCGGGCAGGAGTTCGTGCCATCTCTGTCTCAGGTACGACCCGCCTCCCATTCATCTGAGTCATCAGGGTTATCGGACTGATGTCCTGCTGAGCATTCTGGGTAAAGACTCTCCAAAGAAGAGTTCACGGATAGATCAGATCTGCTAAGACAACAATGATATCTACAATATGTTCATATCAAAATATGTTTTTTTTTAAAACAGGTGTTAATCCCACAGATTTTCCCCTGTTTTATAGTTTAATATCATAACTTAACACTTCTGGATCCAATCATATCCACAATGGATTAAATCAAGTCCCGTCCGACATTATGTCCTGCTGAAGATTTGATTTCGCTCTGAAATATTACATTTAAAATTGCAAATGCTGTTTCACAGAGTCTTTAAAGCGTTAATATCTCAGATATCTGATGTCTTCAAGATGTTGTGCTGGTTCCTGCAACATCTGCACACATTTAAAGCTCATCATCAACACTTGTGTTCCAGATGTTCGGTATCTTTAGCTCATGAATGTGTCTGCTGTTTTTAAGCTGTTTACATCTGAGATCTGCAGCATAATCAAACCTGAAGTCGCTCTCTAAAGGCACCTTGCATGTGAAAATCAAGTCAATGTCAATGAAAACATGCTTCATCTGTGCGTATTATCTTCAGCACTCATTTTTGGGTGTGTTTGCACCACTTCCTGATGTGCATTATTCATTTAGTGAATAAAATGCTATCAGTGTTGGTGTGAAACGGCCTGATAGTGAAAGTCTGGCCATATGTGGTGTTCAGTGTTTTGTCGCGGAGCTGGAAGATAAATATGTTTGTTCTGTGTGTCCATTCCTCCCTCCATATTGCCTTGCTTTGCTTCACTCTCTTTCTCTCTCCATCTGTCGTTCTTCACTGAAGACTCTGTGGTTCAGACGCCCACCAAAGCTGCTAAAGCTCGACGCTTTCTCCTTCCGTTTGTCCTCTGTTCCCATGATTCTCCTCCTAAGGGTACACGCTGTTCCTGTGTGTGTGTGTTTAACACTAACCCTCACTTGCTCTCTACCAAAGCATATTCGATCTGTTTCTCATGGTTCTGATTCCTGATTCAACCGATCATGTTCTGCTGTGTTTGTCTTTTTTAATGCTATATTGATTCAAGTATGCAAAGGTCTCATGTCTCTTAACAGGATGTAGTTTCTACCTCGCTGACCAATCAAATCACATTCTGCTTCACATGTGATCACTGACCACACTTCCTCCATATGTGTTGCAGATCAAAATGTTGATTTACTTTATGGTTCATATCAGATGCTGAGGTGTCAGTCTGCTTCAGTCTCTTTCGTCTGCACCTTTGACATTGATTAATCAATGAATTTCATGAAGAAACAGGCCACATTTCACCCCAAAATGCCAAAAAATAAACAATTATATTTTGCTTAAACAAAATTAAGTCTATTTTAGGATTTTGTTTGTTGTTGTTGCTTATTTATGAAATTATTGTCATGTCAGTAATGCACATTACTTGTAAATTGATTTTCATTAATAAAGTAACACAATCTTCTTGTCCAAATTCTTTTTATTTCAATTAATTGCCATGAAATAGAATTTGGACAAGAAGATTTATTTACATTTATTTCATGGCAATTAATTTAAATACATTTATTAATAAAGGCTTAATACATTTATTTAAATTAATTGCCATGAAATAAAAATTAACATAATTTTTTTGCCATTTAATTTACAATTGAATAATAAGTTATAATATATATTCAGTAAGTAATATATATATATATATATATATATATATATATATATATAATTTATTTTTATTTTTATATTTGTATTTATTCTGTGTGTATATGTGTGTGTGTGTATATATATATATATATATATATATAATAAAAAATATATAATAAAACAATATTTATATTATACATTTTTACATATTATAATAATAAAATATATTTTTCAGTAATGATAAGGCAATATTTTACAGACAATTTTATTGCTAATTTGCTAATTATGTTAAAATGTAAAAAATCTGCCTTCAAATAATATAATTTATTATACAAAAAATATATAAGAACAAATACAAACATTTTCCATGTGAAAAGCACTGAATTAGACCTGTGGAGGAACAGTACAATACAGTGATGCGAAAACAGTATTTATTAAGACAATTTTCTAAAAGTAGGGTTCATTTTCTTTATGCAGAAATATCATTTCTTGTTTTTTTTCTTCATTTGGTTTAGTGATGAAATAGCAATGCCGTTTTTTTTTTTAAAGATTTTGCCAATGATGTTAAAAAGTGTAAACCTGCCCCCAATTAATATTATTTATTATATGAATAAAGTATATAAAAACAGTTCTGTTTCAACAGTGAACTGCACTGAATTAGACCCGTGGCAGAACAATACAGGCTGAAGTGTGTCCACGTCCCAATTGAATCTCATCCCACACATTCCTGCAGCACGTCTAACCCAATATAACCACTCTAATGACTCCCAGAACAGCATGAACAAAACACATTTACTGCAGGAGCTGCAGCCAGGGCTTCTAAACCAGTTCATGATGAGTGTGTGTGTGTGTGTGTGTTCATGCCTGCTGATGAATTAACCTCTCTCTGATCCTCTCCGTTCTTTGCATGCTCTCCTCGGACCTGCAGAAGATAGTGGAGATGGTAAAGTTTCACTTGTGATCTTCATTTCTGATCTCTAACTAACACTGTGTGCATTTGGAAAGTTACTTGAATATAGACAATCTTGCGTATGTTTCAGTTTACTGTGTAAATGTGAGTTTTTTTATTTATTTATTGCATCTCCTTCACTTGAAGCGCATACTTGCTCTTTTGCTCGCTGCATTCCTTATGAGACAGACTTTAAAGGTGTAATTATTTAGAGAAAGAGAGTGTGACCTCTCCCAAAAACAAAAAACGCTGGACTAAATCTGTTTTGCATGAAGACGATAGAGTCACTTCCTTCCCCTGGCTTTCTCAAGCACAACCACAGAGCTGCTCTCCGATTGGCCGGTTGGACAGCCAGAGCTGCTCTCTGATTGGCCGGTTGGACAGACAGACACTCAGAGCCACACAGATTGAGTTCAGAGAGTTTAAAAGAGAGAAGTGCACTTGAGTGTGTGTGTGTGTGTATGTGTCTTCATGGAGGAGTTTCTTGGCTTTGTTTTCGGCTGGCTCTAGTTTCTGTAGTGGAAGGTTACATGTGTTTCGGGTGGTGTAGTGACCGAGGGGGCGTTGTTTTGGCCAGTGTGTATGTGTGTGTGTGTGTGTGTGTGTGTATGAGATACTGACCACTGCTTCTGTCTCCCTGCAGAAACGGATGACTACGCAGAGATCATAGATGAGGAAGACACCTACACCATGCCCTCTAGTAAGTACCCTCACTCGTGCTGTCTGTGAAGTGTGTGTGTATAACTGTCTCCTGGGATCCAGATGTTTCTGTCCAGATCCGTACGTTTTCGGAGCCAAAATCCTGACCTTTTTTTTTTTTTCCCTGTCTGGCTTGTTTGGTTTGTTGATGTGGCGGCAAATGCAATTTAAAGTATCCAGTCTGACATTCCAGAAAATTCTCTCTGGAAACTCCTGCAGGATTCATTCGAGAGTTTGTGTCGAGATTTATTCGATTTGATTAATCAATGCAAGGTAAAATTAGGTGTGTGTGTGTGTGTGTCACTGGGTTCGGCTAAATCAGACACAATTCGCTTTGAGTGTTCTCTTATTAATCTACTGTAAAAACGCAACGAGTTTAATCTGAATTAGCTTTATATAAACACTCTACACTCTTAAAAGTAAAGGTCCCATAAGAGGATTTTCTCAGCAATGCCATAGAAGAACCATTTTTGGTTCCCCAAAGAACCTTCCAGTGCTCAGTTCCTAATATAACCATTTCCTAAAAAAAACTTTTTCCACTATAAATTCTGTTTTTGTGCAATGGAAAGTTTCTATGGATGTTAAAGGTTCTTCATGGAACATCAATGTCAATAAAGAGCCTTTTATTAGTAAGAGCGTAGAAGTCAGAGATGTGAGTTGTGAGATGTGTGTGTGTGTGTGTGTGTGTGTGTGTGTGTGTGTGTGTGTGTGTGTGTGTGTGTGTGTGTGTGTGTGTGTGTGTGTGTGTGTGTGTGTGTGTGTGTGTGTGTGTGTGTGTGTGTGTGTGTGTGTGTGTGTGTGTGTGTGTGTGAGTCAGCAACTGCAGACTGCATGCACACTAACATTCACGAGTGTGTGACTTTACATGCGGGCCTATACAATCACAGGATTCTGAACACACGCCGACTTCATGTGTTACGAGTGTCTTTGAATGAAGATGTGCCGTTATTTACTCACACAGGGAGAAAAAAAAATGGTAAAACAAATTTTTCTCAGAAATTGCTTGTAAATTCCACAAATAATTAGAAAAGAATGTCAATTAACACATTGAATTAAACATGACATTTTGAAGACGAATGACATGTCGTTCCAAACCTGTATGATTTCCTACTGTGCAACACAATAGCAGATGTTCAGCTGAATGTTTCATCAAATGAAAGTCAATGGACTGTCAAGCTCCAGAGAGGACAAGAAAGCATCACAAATATAGAATACATATCACTTTATTCCAATAGTTCTGATGCTTTATATTTTAGACATAACCCTCACGTTGTGTTACTGAGAGGATTTAGCTTTTCCCAAAACTGATAATGTTATCGCACTGGACAAAAACTTACTGACCTTGCTCTCACAGTGTAGAAAAACAGGGTATAACAAAATATATATATATATTTATTTCAATAACCTTGTGGTGTTCTCGGTCAAAAATGGGCCTGCCTACAAAAAAGTCTTGTTATTGCCAAATATTAGATTCAATCTTTTCATCAACTTTGTTTTCTTTCGATTAGCACAGGTTTTGCAAGCATTTCTTTTTTTGCAGCTGATTGATTATGGGCCTCATTGATCTGAGGTGCATCAGCTCAAGCTAAAATAAATATAAAACCTGTGCTAATCGAAAGATTGAAGATTGACAGATTGGATAATGTAGCATAATGAGATTTACAAGCAAAAGGATTTTCACCACAGCACAAGGTTACATTTGTGTCTATCATCACTTAATGCTAACGTTTGGCTTCAGAGGAATATTATCATAGCGCATGAGTCGGATGAACTACTTTTATATTGCTTTTGCTCCTTCACTGCAAAAAGTGCAAAAAGTGCCAGTATCTAAGCATTTTTTTAAAGAATAAAATAGTCGTCTTTTCTGAGAAATGTATCAATTTTAAGTGTTCATCGTTAAAGCAAGAAAATGATCTAAACCTCTTATAATGAGATCTGCTGTTTGACTGTTCAGTTTCACCGAAATTATTTTATTGCTCATTTTCCATGTAATTTTTTATTTTCTGTAATATACTGAATACAAACACGCATACATCAGTGTGACGGTTTATAACAGCTCTTTTCCTGAGTGTTTGACATGTCTGTCATCTCATCCCTCTGTTTCTCTTTCATCCTGAGCTTTAATTCTGATCTAAACGCCCAATCTCTCACTCTTCTCTTTAACAACCAGCCGAATGCTATGGATTAGACGCAGGTAACGCCATCGTCTGTGTGTTTCTCTCAGTGTTTCTCTGTTTCTTTTCTGTTTCTCTCTCTCTATCTCAGTTTTGCCGTGTGCTTGTGTCGTTTTAGTCGCAGGTTCCTTCTCATATTATTGGCAAATGCAGGTTTTCATAAAATGTGTAAAATTGTGTCTCGTGGGATTCGAACCCTCGACCTTGGCGTTGTCAGTGTTACGATCTACCAGTCAGTCATCTTTGTTTTATTATTATTTTTATTATTAATCAAAATAATATGATTATTAATAATAACCGAATCAAAATCATAACCAAATATTAATAAAAATAATATGATTATTAATAATAACCCATTTATATATTTATGAGCTTAAATACTCTGTTTAACTGAAAACCTGCAGAAGTCATTGATATGTAGACGATGAATAGATTTTTGTTTTGCTTATTTATATTGTTTGTTTGTTTGTTTGTTTGTTTCAATAAATGGTGCATTTTTTGGAATACTATGATTTTTCTTTTTTATGTTTTACTATGATATTCAGCAAGGACGCATTAAATTGAACAAAAATCACAGTAAAGACATTTATAATGTTACAAAGACTTATTTACATGTTTTTTATTTTGCTGTATTATGATTTTAACATAACATTAAGACTTTATTGAATACTTATTTTAATATAGGTTATGTACATTAGTCAGGCTGAACGCCATATTTAATATGACAAATGAAAATGTCTGGCATATTTGTGCAGTTTGCTCAATCTTAATACTTCATCTTAATCAGCATCATCTTAATATTTTTTGTTACCTTTCATTTTCATAACCAATTTTTTGTCATCTAGATTATTATTATAATTTTTTTTTTTGGATAGACACATTTTCAATGTATTGTTGGAACGCGTTAAATGCATGTCTTTCTGTCGCTCACAGCCTCGTCTTCATTTGTGGACTATTAAATATGGCGTCCACCCTGACTAAGGTCTTTTGTTCATGACCTCAGTGTTTCTAAACCTGCAATTGGCAACGTTTGGTGAATCGCTGAGCTCTGCGTTCAGTAAATATTGTGCTGAAAGTTTGCGTCAGAGCTGCTCGTGTGCAGCATGTCGTTCCTCTGAACACGCGTGACGATCAGGGCTTGTGATGTTTGTAGGTTCCTCTGATGGTAAACTTCAGGTTTGTGACGTTTGCTTCCTTGTGTCTCCCGTCCGTAGCTCAGGACTATGAGATCCAGCGGGACAGAATCGAGCTGGGACGGTGTATCGGCGAGGGACAGTTCGGTGACGTCCACCAAGGGGTTTACATGAGTCCGGTAAACTGCATATTCATCATCCGCACAGTCCAAACATCAGTCCATACCAAACAAACACTGTCAGGACCCGGAAGACTTATTCACCAGTGGCTCCTTCCAGATTTTCATGTGGGTTTTTATTATGGGGTTTTTATTTATGAGTAAAATAAAGCCTGTGGTGAACATAACTTGACGATACTTTGATGTTGTGTTCTGCAACACAAACTGCACACACACCCATACTGAAAATGCGAATTTTGAAGCATTTATGTTTATTTTTGAAAACATATGTTTCTGATAAGTGACAGTTTGGGGTGTGAGTGTGTGCAGTTTACACTGTAGGACAAAATGTCAAAGTATCGTCAAGTTATGTTTACCACTGGAATTATTTTACTCATAAATATTTTACAGCCCCATAGGAAAATCTTGAAGGAACCAGCGGCGGATCATTCTTCCTGGTTCTGACATCATCCCTGCTCCGCTCTATTCATGCAAAAAATGTTAGGAGTGAGAATTGTTAGAAATCTTTGATAAACTATTATTTAGCATTAAAAGTAGCTAGTCTTAAGAACATTAATTGTAGTTTTCAATGCATACATTAAGCTTAACCTTAAACCGTTGTTATGAAAGTTATTGCAAAAATATTTCCCGATAAATAAGTTTATTAGAAAGAAAAAATAAGTCGGCAAGTTAGAAGTCGTCAACATTTGGTCCCAAGCGAGATCTTAAATTAGGCTAAATCTAACGCTGTTACCCATTCTTCTGTTTTCTCATGTTTTTCTTCTTTTAAAATAAATATATTTGGAATTTAAAATCATTTTAAGATGCAAAAAATACTCGTTTTTTACAAAAATATATATAATTATTGATTTTATTCAGAATTGTTTCATTTTATATTTTATGTTTATTGTTAGAAACTAATAATGTCTCACAAATCAGA
Source organism: Rutilus rutilus (assembly GCA_021464565.1). Classification (NCBI taxonomy): domain Eukaryota; kingdom Metazoa; phylum Chordata; class Actinopteri; order Cypriniformes; family Leuciscidae; genus Rutilus; species Rutilus rutilus. Next base: position 4,668,665 of record JAJAQA010000013.1, read on the forward strand.
GTTTTAAACTGTATGTATAATTGTAAATGTATTTTTTTTTTTGTAATGTCCCAAAAGTATTTATTAACCTATTCCTTTTGTCACCTGCTCTTTACCGTGTTCTGAAACTGTTAAAACAAACTAAAATGTCTCTGTTTGTTGAAATACTGTAATACTTTGTGATATTCTTGAATTTGTTCACACGGGTTCTGAGGTGCATGTGTTTGACATCATCGTGTGCTCTTCCTGACAGGAGAATCCTTCATTATCGGTGGCCATAAAGACGTGTAAGAACTGCACCTCTGACAGCGTGCGTGAGAAGTTCCTACAGGAAGCTCGTGAGTATTTCAAGTAACGCTTCACACTAGTGACCCACATCACATTTAGCTGACTCAGTTATGGGTTATATTGAAGTTGAATATAAGGAAGTCACTACAACCACAGTTTTAGAGAAGTGAGAATCCCACAAAACCATTATGATTTTGCAAAAGTGTTTCGCATGAGAATGTTTGTGTGATGTAACGTTTGACAGTGACGATGCGGCAGTTCGACCATCCGCACATTGTGAAGTTGATTGGAATAATCACTGAAAATCCCGTCTGGATCATCATGGAGTTGTGCACGCTCGGAGAGGTGAGACTTGCTGTCGTTTCAAAGTGCCCCATTATGCTTTTTCAAAGGCTCCTAATTTTGTTTTGCCGTCTCCTTTAAAACTGAGACGAACCAAGATTCACCATTTGTGATGTGGCAGCGAGCTATAGCATACATACGTGTTCTTTTTATGTGTTTCTTAGAGGTTGAATTCATATCAAAATCTGCCAAACTTCCCATATTACTAATGAATAGAATGTCTACTTCATACATTGTATGAAAATTGTGGAAATAATGGTTCAGATCACTCAAACCATATATGGAAATGTATAAGGCGCCCTTATATGGGCAGTGATGGAGTCTGGTTGTCACCTAGTGAAAAAGTTCAGTACTGCGCCCAAACAAAATCTTACTGAAAGCTAATTTTTGAGATATCAACCTAAATTTTGAAACACAGCTTGTTCAGATTTTTTGACTTTGATTTTTTTTTTTGCAGTTTTAGAGTCGCCCAGGTTTTAAAAATATATATTTTATATAAAATATGATTTTTTTGTACATTTCCATAAACTCAAACTTCTATAACTTTTTTTCTGTTTCACTTTCTTAATTTATTTCAAAAATCTGCCAAATGTCTTCTTTAAAACAAGACCAATTGTACGTCTATACTCCAAAGCATTCATTAATTACAAACATTTAAGTTCGAAATGTGCATTTTCATGTCTACTCAAAAAAAAGGGGGGTGACAGTTAACAGGTTAATGGGCTGACATGCATCCTAGGTCAAAAAACACTTTCATTTTCTCACAACATACACTGCAGAATCAGCTCTCTTCTCTCAGTGTCTGAAACAGTTTGATAAATTATTCAGTCTCTCTAAACCCCGCCTTTCTGAGAGCCTGCTCTGCTCTGATTGGTCAGAAGGCCTAATCTGTTGTGATTGGTCGACCGCTTGCAGTGTGTGCTGGAAAACCAAACGCACATTTGCATATCTGAATTTCAGCTCTTCCTCAGCACTTTATACACAGTGATATCTCATCACCGTATCAATCTCATCCTTTGGAAATGGATTTGCTTTGGCAGCAGAAAACAGCGTCTTCTCAAACCAAACTCTTCCAGTCTCAGATACAACTAGTGTTTGAGGGTTAAATACATTGTTCATGAGCAGCCAATGAAGACCATAGACTGAGATTATGCAAATATGTTACAAATGTCTTATCAGGCAATTCAGAATCGCTTCTTTCTTTATAAAACAATAACTTGATTTATTGTGTGTTTTAAACTTTGAAACATTGCAGACCTTATACATTCACAGACAGCTTTATTACACACTTCATGAAAGGTCATATCTGAAAAAGCATAATTGGGGCACTTTAAACTCCTCTTTTGCTTGACCAGCTTCTAGACTCCCATCTGGAAATCACCGTTGTGTTTATTTTTAGTTGAGGTCGTTCTTGCAAGTGAGGAAGTACAACCTGGACCTGTCGACGCTGATCCTGTTCTCCTACCAGCTGAGCACAGCGCTGGCGTACCTGGAGAGCAAACGCTTCGTGCACCGGTGAGCATCAACATCACCACTGCGGTTTGAAGGTCTTCACAAGCGCGACTCGTTTCTGATCACAATGCACTCAGATAAATGTGTGTTTTCCGCAGGGACATTGCTGCCAGGAACGTGTTGGTGTCTTCCACGGATTGTGTGAAACTTGGTGACTTCGGTCTCTCCCGATACATGGAGGACAGTTCCTATTACAAAGGTGATTCAGGACAAGCAATTAACCACGAAACAACATAATGTACTTAATATGTACAGTATGTGCAGTAAACACTACAACGAGTCACAGAGGTTATACCAGGTGAACAAGGAAGGTACAAAAGCTACAGGTTAAAAAATGTAACGTTATGTTTGAGAGGCTTTAATCCCTCAAAAAGAAATAATTACTGCCCGAATGCGGCATGACCAGAACAAGGAAATAGTGTCCTCTGGTGGACAGTGAAGGCCATATTCGATTTGTTTATAGTTCATAAACAATGTTTTTGGTCTGCCCAGTTGTTAATGTCGTGAGACAATGATTTTTATCAGGAGAAAGTCTGATGGACTTATTTTGTAAGATAGACACAGAAAGTACATTTAAATAATCTTTAATACAGTTTATACACAATTGATTAGTCTTTGCTGTTGTTGTTAAAGTTTGTATTTAGTATATTGTTTGTAGAGTGTTGAGTCTGTATCTGTCATGGCCTGTGAAGCTGATTAACATTTAAATCCAGTCTGTAAACATTAGTGTGTGTTTTCCAGCTTCTAAAGGGAAACTGCCGATCAAATGGATGGCTCCAGAATCCATAAACTTCCGCCGGTTTACCTCAGCCAGCGACGTCTGGATGTTTGGTAACTGCGATTTCATATCGTTTCCTACAGTTTCACTGTTCTTGAACACCACAAACATTAACGCTTTGAGCACAATCTTTCTATTATTAATACAATATTAGTTTGATTGGAAATAAGGAATGTATATATATTTTTTATTATTATTAATTATTCATTTGATCATTTTACTCTTAATAATTAAAAATATTTGAGATTTTTATTGTGGAAAAAATTATATAAATCCCACACACTCCTCAAGCTTACATGATCATAAGCCTGAGGAACGTCGATTGATGTAAAAAATGATGATGATGCGAGATTGAGAAGTGTGCAGGATTTATATATATTTTTATAAATATAAAAAAATTATATATATATATATATATATACAGTACCAGTCAAAAGTTTGGAAACGTTACTATTTTTAATGTTTTTGAAAGAAGTCTCTTATGTTCATCAAGACTGCAGTTAAAAAAAATAAAATAATAATATTATTATTTTAAAATAATGGTTCTCTTTTTTAATATATTTTAAAATGTAATTTATTTTTGTGATGCAAAGCTGAATTTTCATCAGCAAGTGCTCCAGTCTTTGGTGTCTTATGATCCTTCAGAAATCATTCTAATATGCTGATTTATGATCAATGTTGGAAACAGTTGTGCTGCTTAATATTGTTTTTATAACCTGAGATACTTTTTTCAGGATTATTTGATGAATAAAAAGTTAAAAAGAACTGTATTTATTTAGAATAGAAATCTTTTGTAACAATATACACTACCGTTCAAAAGTTTGGGAACAATAACTATTTTTTTTAAAGAAATTAGTACTTTAATTCAACAAGGATGCGTTAAATTGATAAAAGGTGATGGTAACGATTTATATTGTTAGAAATGTTTTTATTTTGAATAAATGCTGTTTTTATGAATAAATGCTGTTAACGTTTTACTCATCAATGAATCCTGAAAAAAGTATTCCAAAAAAAAATATTAAGCAGCACAACTGTTTCCATCATTGATCATAAATCATCATATTAGAATGATTTCTGAAGGATCATAAGACACCAAAGACTGGAGTACTTGCTGATGAAAATTCAGCTTTGCATCACAAAAATAAATTACATTTTAAAGTATATTAAAAAAGAGAACCATTATTTTAAATTGTAATAATATTTCATAATATTACTGTTTTTTTTTTTTTTTTTTTTTTTTTTTTACTGCAGGCTTGATGAGCATAAGAGACTTCTTTCAAAAGCATTAAAAATAGTAGTGTTTCCAAACTTTTGACTGGTACTGTATATATATATAAATTATTTTAATATTATATTGGACTTTAATCCTATGAATGAATCAGGTGTGTGAGGATCTATATTTTCTATTTAAAAAAATACAATATTGTTTTGTCCATTTTGTTTCTATTCAGATTATATGACAATAGTTAGATTGGTCAAGCTATCAGCTCTGATTAAAACATAATATTATTTATTTTTCATATATTCCATAATGATTGTTTGATTGTATTTTTTGCTTCTTCTTTAGTTTATTTGTGATCATGAGGCATATTTCTGCTCGTGTGTGTCTCTCTCAGGTGTGTGTATGTGGGAAATCCTCATGTTCGGCATCAAGCCGTTCCAGGGCGTGAAGAATAATGACGTGATCGGGCGGATCGAGAACGGCGAGAGGTTAGCGATGCCCCAGAACTGCCCCCCCCACCCTCTACAGCCTCATGACCAAATGCTGGGCGTACGACCCCAGCAAACGCCCGCGCTTCACTGAACTCAAGACTCAGCTCAGGTCAGTGTGTGTGTGTGTACGGACCGCTTTACTCATGCTTTTGTAAAGCTAATCTGGATAAAAGCGTCTTCTAGATGACTTATTTCACATGTAATGTCATAGTAAAGCAGCCGTTTTACAGTGTTTGCACAGATAATCTGATGGGTTTATGCTTTTCTTGGTTTCTGCCACTAGAGGTCTCTGTTCAGCTTTCAGAGTGTCACGGTCACTCCAATGATCAGCCATATAATTATACAAGTTATTTATTTTCTTGTTGCGCTCTAACGTGCAACAAATTAACCATTTATCATTTATAATGATTCATTATTAACAAATAATTCATTAACTATTATATGTCAACTGTGTGAATTTTAGTGGTGCAATTTAGTTAATAATAACAATTCTGATAAAGAATAACAATGAAGCCTGTCAGAAAACGCTACTCATTTACAGGGGAAACTCGAAAAATGTGAATATTGTGCAAAAGTTCATTTATTTCAGTAATTCAACTTCAAAGGTGAAACTAATATGTTATATAGACTCATTACATGCAAAGTGAGATATTTCAAGCCTTTATTTGTTATCATTTTGATGATTATGGCTTATGAAAACCCCAAATTCAATTAATTTTGAACATTTTCATAAACTGTAAGCCATAATCATTAAAATTTTAACAAATAAAGGCTTGAAATATCTCACTTTGCATGTAATGAGTCTATATAATATATTAGTTTCACCTTTTAAGTTGAATTACTGAAATAAATGAACTTTTGCACAATATTCAAATTTTCACCTGTATTCAGTTACACGCCTAATATGTATAATTTGCATTTCAAGTTGTTGTATGTCACTGGTGGGCTGCGTTTGGTGAAATGAAAGCTCAATATAAAGTACAAAATAATACAGAACAATATATGAAAATAAGTCATATTATATTTAAAAAATTTTAGTCTGTCTAATCGAAGCCGAAAGTCAGTCTAATCACTGCTCTAGCAAAATAAATGCAGAAAATGCAGTTTTTTCCTCATTCCTCTGTGTGTGTGTGTGTCCCTTCAGCACGATCCTGGACGAGGAGAAGGCCCAACAGGAGGAGCGTTTCCGTATGGAGATGAGGAGACAGGTCACCGTGTCCTGGGACACTGGCACTTCAGACGAGGCTCCTCCCAAGGTGAGTCTCAGTGACGCATACATGTATATCAGAGATCTGCAAAACCCTGATCAGATCTACAGGAAGTGTGTGTGTATAACTGGGTCTGTTTTAATCAGTGGTTTTGGTTTACACAGCCCAGCCGACCTGGATACCCGAGTCCTCGATCCAGTGATGGATATTTCCCTAGTCCTCAACATGCCGGTCAGCTCAACCATTACCAGGTAACGTTACTTCACCCTCATCAGCGTCTTCATGCAAACACATTTAACCCTCTGGTGCTCTTGGGTCATTTTTGACCGAATAATTGTACTTTCTGTTTTTTTTTTATCGGAATGATACACTTGGCACTTACTGTGTGAACACAAAAATATCATAGACATGATTCGAACAGGTTAAATGGTCCTGAAATTGGTCTTTGAAAAGAGATCAAACTTAAGTCTCTGAAGCATTTAAAAGATTTACGACAGTTTAAGTTGGAAGTTAAATTTTCAAGTCTATGCTCAAAAAGTGAATAAATGGATTATAAATACAGCCTAAATATAATTTAGTGCCATAAAATCCCCTAAAAATATTAAATAAAAAACATTATCGAATTAAAATATAGTACATTCATTTCATTGAAATAAAAAAATAATAATTCAGTCATTTTTGACCGACACACGAAGAGCACCAGAGGCTAATAAATATTTATAATAAATATAATTTAAAAAAAAATGTATTGAAGAAATATCAAAACAAACAATAGAAATACAATACAATACATTTCAAATCCTAGGGGGAGGTATAGACAGTGTTATAGGAATACTTTAAAGAGTGTACATGCTTGTAAAATTCTAATAGGTTTTTGTTTCTTCGAGGGCAATATCGACTCAATATAATGCGTCACTTCATTTTTAAATGCAATAAAAGATGGTCTTTTCCCTGAAAATGTGCATTTATTCATGTGAAATTTAGCCATCAAAATAAATAAAAATATATAAAATAAGTGCGGGGTTGTTTATCTTTGGAGTTTATAATAACACCTAGTAGAACATCTTTCCACAGTAATGTAACATTTTCATCAACATTTCCAACAATAAAAATAAAGTACATTTTGCCACAAAAAAAAAAAAGACACATGAGGGCAGAGCCAAAATAAATGAACAAAAGCTACAACTTTCATCAGTTGTTGGGGTGCATTTTTCCTGCTGCTCACATGATGTCACTGCGATGAAGAGCCTGTTATTCGTTCCCCTGCTGTCCTTCAACAAAGAGTCTCCAAATACCATCCCTGACACACTGATTACTGTCGCCAAACACTCACCAAATACCCCAAAACTTCCCAACATAAACATTCAGCAAACACCCAAACACACTTCGGATAGCACTGCACTTCTCCAGCCAAACTCCCTGATGTGCTTCTGCTTCAGCACAGAACCTGGAACCTGGTGTAGAAGAGCATGTGATTGGCTGGCTTCAGCTCCATGAAGTTATTTCACAGCGAGCGTCTCTGACAGCAGGCATTTCCTCTGCGCTCTTTAAAGACACATGCTATTGTTGACTCCAGATACATTCCATCAGCTCACACACACACACACACACACACACACACACACACACATCACCGCTGTTATCACCGCTCTGTTTTCATGCCTTAAAAGGCTTTTGTGCTCAATCCGCTGGTTTTGTGTCAGGGTGATTACTGGCCTTTCCGAGAGGAGAGAGAGACGGGGTTCGAGACGCTCCGGGGGTCTTGAAGACAACCTGAAACGGCTTTCATGACACGTTTTAGTTACATAATGTGACATTTATGAGAGTAAAATTATTTTTAACAAGGATATACATCCCATAGTACAGTATCAAATGGTAATATAGAAAATTGCTAAGTTTTTATTGTTATCCAAGACTAAATCTGTTTAAAAAAATTCTATTTAAAAAATCTATTTGAAAAAATTATTAGTTAAAGGCTATCTGAAATCAAATATGAATATTTTATGAAAAACTAAGTTGTAATTAATGGAAATAAAAAACTAAATATTTTTTTAACTAAATAGAAATACCTAATAAAAATGACAAAAGCACATAACAAAATTTGTTGAAAATTAATCTAAAATTAAAACAAAAACAAAAATATAAAAAATAAAGCTAATTCAAAGCTAAAATAAAAAGAAATATCAGATGAAAAAAAAACTAAAAGAATTGAAAACAAATTAAAACTAAAGAGAAATATAAAAACTAATAAAAATGACAAGCACATTGCAAAATAAAAAAATAAATAAACTAAAATTAAAATTAAATCTGTTAAATATAAAAATAAAGCTAATTCAAAGCTCAAATAAAATATAAATATTAAAAACTAACTGAAATAAGTTTTAGTTGTAAGTACTAAAATTACTAACTGAAAATTAAAAAATAAAAGTGAAATTAAAATAAATTGAAAATTATAATAAGTGACAAGAACGCATAGAAAATATTAATAATTAATAATTAAAATAAAATAAAATTAACGCTAATTCAAATGATTAATAAAAACTATAATAGTATATAAATAATACTTAAAATAACACTGATTGCTACAGTATTCTTTTTTGTATTTTGGAAAACTTTTACTTTTTTTTATAAATAAATGTAAATGTGCTTTAAATCAAATGTCTTTCCATCTGTGCAGGGGTCTGGATATCCCAGTGCACTCGCGCCCGGAGCGGGATTCCCCCCGCAAGCCTCAGTCCTCGACCCACACGAGACCTGGAACCACCACAGACCGGACGTTCCCGTGTGGTCTCCGAACATGGAAGTGAGTGAGCGAATGAGTGAGCGAGTGAGCAGAAGAGAGCGTTCGGCGTCGTCTTCTTTTGTATCGCACTATTATTGAGCCAGTCCTTATTTATGGTGCCATTTGATGTTCTCATATGCTAAGAGTTACCAACAAGAACAAATTCTTAAAGAGAACTTATTTAGCAAGTAAAATGACTGGTATCCCCACCCCTAATTTATCGGATAGTGTCTCTACATTCACGTTGCAAAAGGCACAAAAAATCTTAAATGACCCAGAAACACCCACTCCAGTGTAGAAAGGCCAGGTATAGTCAGAGGTTTTGTTCCTGTATCTATACGAGCTCTAAATACATAGGAAATCGGTTTTCTGATATGTTGATAATTTAACATGTTATGTGTCTGTCTGTCTTGCTCTGTGAATGCGTGTTCAGTGGAGCGCGGTCATTAACGCTGCTGTTCTCTGTGTGTGTCAGGATGGGGCGGCTCTGGGCCGGAGTCAGGTGATGCCCGTCACACACCTGATGGAGGAGACGCTGATGAAGCAGCAGCAGCAGATGGAGGAGGACCAGAGGTGGCTGGAGCATGAGGAGAGCTTCTTGGTACTGACACACTCACTGACGTCTACCTGCAACACTCGTCTCTCTCATACACACTGGACTATTCAGGGCTGTCAGATTCACATTTGAGTTTCAAATACAGTGAGGAAAATAAGTATTTGAACACCCTGCTATTTTGCAAGTTCTCCCACTTGGAAATCATGGAGGGGTCTGAAATTGTCATCGTAGGTGCATGTCCACTGTGAGAGACATAATCTAAAAAAAAAAATCCAGAAATCACAATATATGATTTTTTTAACTATTTATTTGTATGATACAGCTGCAAATAAGTCTTTGAACACCTGTCTATCAGCTAGAATTCTGACCCTCAAAGACCTGTTAGTCTGCCTTTAAAATGTCCACCTCCACTCCATTTATTATCCTAAATTAGATGCACCTGTTTGAGGTCGTTAGCTGCATAAAGACACCTGTCCACCTCATACAATCAGTAAGAATCCAACTACTAACATGACCAAGACCAAAGAGCTGTCCAAAGACATAGAGACAAAATTGTACACCTCCACAAGGCTGGAAAGGGCTACGGGGAAATTGCCAAGCAGCTTGGTGAAAAAAGGTCCACTGTTGGAGCAATCATTAGAAAATGGAAGAAGCTAAACATGACTGTCAATCTCCCTCGGACTGGGGCTCCATGTAAGATCTCACCTCGTGGGGTCTCAATGATCCTAAGAAAGGTGAGAAATCAGCCCAGACCTACACGGGAGGAGCTGGTCAATGACCTGAAAAGAGCTGGGACCACCGTTTCCAAGGTTACTGTTGGTAATACACTAAGACGTCATGGTTTGAAATCATGCGTGACACGGAAGGTTCCCCTGCTTAAACCAGCACATGTCAAGGCCCGTCTTAAGTTTGCCAATGACCATTTGGATGATCCAGAGGAGTCATGGGAGAAAGTCATGTGGTCAGATGAGACCAAAATAGAACTTTTTGGTCATAATTCCACTAAACGTGTTTGGAGGAAGAAGAATGATGAGTACCATCCCAAGAACACCATCCCTACTGTGAAGCATGGGGGTGGTAGCATCATGCTTTGGGGGTGTTTTTCTGCACATGGGACAGGGCGACTGCACTGTATTAAGGAGAGGATGACCGGGGCCATGTATTGCGAGATTTTGGGGAACAACCTCCTTCCCTCAGTTAGAGCATTGAAGATGGGTCAAGGCTGGGTCTTCCAACATGACAATGACCCGAAGCACACAGCCAGGATAACCAAGGAGTGGCTCTGTAAGAAGCATATCAAGGTTCTGGCGTGGCCTAGCCAGTCTCCAGACCTAAACCCAATAGAGAATCTTTGGAGGGAGCTCAAACTCCGTGTTTCTCAGCGACAGCCCAGAAACCTGACTGATCTAGAGAAGATCTGTGTGGAGGAGTGGGCCAAAATCCCTCCTGCAGTGTGTGCAAACCTGGGGGAAAACTACAGGAAACGTTTGACCTCTGTAATTGCAAACAAAGGCTACTGTACCAAATATTAACATTGATTTTCTCAGGTGTTCAAATACTTATTTGCAGCTGTATCATACAAATAAATAGTTTAAAAATCATACATTGTGATTTCTGGATTTTTTTTTTTAGATTATGTCTCTCACAGTGGACATGCACCTACGATGACAATTTCAGACCCCTCCATGATTTCTAAGTGGGAGAACTTGCAAAATAGCAGCGTGTTCAAATACTTATTTTCCTCACTGTATTAGTCGAATTTAAAATTAACAATTAATGTAATCTTAGAAAGTCCTGGAAATTTCTAGAGTGAAAATAAGAAATAAAGTGTTAAATAAATATAAAAAACCATTAACTGTTTATTATAATAATTAAATATATTTAAAAAAAAAAAACGTTCTAAATGTCTATGGGAATAAAAAAAAAATAATAATTTAAGCCTGGAAAAGTCCTGCAAATTTTAGTTTAAATAATAGTTTATGAATAGTAGTTTTAACGGTCATGCTATTTAATTATTTTGTATAAACAATTTAATACAGCGCTTGGTTTGGTTTATATTTCTCATTATGCCTTCTTCTTAGCACACTCCTCTAACTAAAATTATGTCCTTAAAATTTGAATATTATTCAAATATTAGTATCATTTTAGTTAAAAAAAAAATGAAACTCAATTTCTCAACCCTTTTGACAGCCCTAATACTAGTGATACTGTTCTAGAATTCTCAAAGAATGTTAATGAATAGTTCCAAAAAATCCATAAATCTTAACTTTTGTTAATGGATCAATTCTACAATTTTCTAGCATTCTATTTTTCTCTTTTGTTCACTTATAATTTTAGAAAATTTTAATCTTAAAGTATATAATAATTAATAAAAAATTAATAATAACAAACAAAAAATGAAATAAATGTAATTAATATAAAAAATGTATATTAATAAATAATAATAAAGGTTTATTGCATCGCAGTCATAATTTAGTTTATGATCATTTTCCACCTTTACACTACTGTACCTTTAAGACTGCTATATGTAAATGAGCTCTAATCTCTGCGTATGAAGATGTATTTCACATCATCCGTCATTGCCGTATGCTGAACGTGTCTTCATATGTAAATATATGTGATATGAGTCATGTTTGCCGTTTAGTTTCATAAGTGGTCTTGGTGGACCGGAAAGGAGGTTTTGAGTTCGGAAAGTCAGTAAATCACATGAAACATTTCAGAGTAGCAGGACATTTTTTTGTTTTTCATGAAATGGCTCTGGCTTGTTGGTCACCTTGAGTGTGTTTGGCATCCATTGCATCTGTTGTTGTTACTCTGAGAAGGAGATGGAACAAAGTGAAGATGTCCCTGAAAACAAAGCTGTAAATCTGAGCGCACCTGCGAGTGAAACGGTCTTCTCTTCGCCAGAGGAAACTGTTCCATCACATCCACATCCCTGCCAAACGCTCCACGCGCCCCTCAGATGCGAGCTGTTGGGTCCGAATGATATTTTCAGTGGGGGATTGTGGGGGTTTTGGTTGCTGAGACCCGATTTGACACTCGAGTGGTTTCCTCCGCAGGCTGAAACTTTAGATGTGAGGATTGTTGTTAGCTGAGATGTGACTGTAATATCGCTCTCTGTCCGGTGGAAACTTGGGCGCCGCTTCACGCGTGTCATAAGTGATCGTTTCATTTGGCAGCAGGGGTTTGTGGGAATCGGTGGAAACCCGTGTGGTTCGTGCCTTCCTGAGAAACGCTGGCATCTTCTCATTCTTTAAGGAAAAAATTAAAAGCTTTTCTCAAAAGGAAAGAATCCGAGTGTGTCTGGAATGAACACTAGTGCACTGCATACTGCACACTATATACTGTATCATCATGTTGAAATGGTGTGATGTTACTAAAATTGAATAGGTATCACAACACAATATAATTATTTTTTACTGGTTATTAAATAAAATAAAATAAAATAAAGTAAATATATATAAAATCTAAAAGTATATATATAAAATATATATATATATATATATGTGTATGTATGTGTGTGTGTGTGTGTATATATATATATATATATATATATATATATATATATATATAATATAATATAATATAATATAATTATATATATATATAATCAATCAATTTGACAGCACTAATATATATATATATATATATATATACACACACAGTACAGGCCAAAAGTCTGGAAATATTACTATTTTTAATGTTTTTGAAAGAAGTTTCTTCTGCTCATCAAGCCAGCATTTATTTGATCAAAAATACAGAAAAAAAAAATAATATTGTGATATATTATTACAATTTAAAATAATTGGTTTTCAATTTATTATACTTTAAATTCTCATTTATTTCTGTGATGCAAAGCTGAATTTTCAGCATCATTACTCCAGTCTATCACATGATCCTTTAGAAATCACTCTAATATTCTGATTTATTATGAGTGTTGGAAACAGTTCTGCTGCCTAATATATTTGATGAATAAAAGGTTAAAAAGAACTGCATTTATTCAAAATAAAAAAATATTTTCTAATAATAGAAATTTTCTTTACTATCACTTTTTAGCAATTTAACACATCCTTGCTGAATAAAAGTATTGATTTATTTCAAAAAAAGAAATAAATAAAATTGCTGACCCCAAATGACTGACCAGTAGTGTATATTGCTGTTACAAAAGATTTCTATTTTTAAAAAAAATGCTTCTTTTTTTTTATTATTCATCAAAGTATCCTAAAAAAGTATCACAGGTTATGAAAAAATATTAAGCAGCAGAACTGTTTCCAGCTTTGATAATGAATCATCATATTAGAATGATTTCTACAGGATCATGTGATAGACTGGAGTAATGATCCTGCAAATTCAGCTTTGCATCACAGAAATAAATGATAATTTAAAGCATAATAAATTGAAAACCAATTATTTTAAATTGTAATAATACATCACAATATTATTATTTTTTTTCTGTATTTTTGATCAAATAAATGCAGGCTTGATGAGCAGATGAAACGTCTTTCAAAAACATAAAAAATAGTAATGTTTCCAAACTTTTGACCTGTACTGTATGTATAAATAATCATGTGCTATTTAGCTTTTTACAATAAAAATTGCTTCAAAATAGAATTACAATTATAAAGCGCAAAAAGCCCAATTTTTCAGTCAAGAATTCAGTCATTTCAGTTATAACTGCATCTTCAATTTCTATAAAGCATCTACAGAAGGTGATTAATATAGTGGCATTATTAAGTCTATTCGGTTCAATTATCCATTGACCTTATTCTATAGTTTCATATATTTTACTGAATATTAATGTGTTTAATCCTCCAGTTGTCGATTAAATACTGTACAGCTGAAAGGTGCTTCATCACATTTGATTATTTCCTGTTTTATTGGGAACTTTATGGATGCAAATCAAAAGATCAGATGATTCATAACACATGAATAAATCAGTTTAAAATCAGTGAAAGTTCAAAACAATGTAATTAATATTTTAAAACAGTTCAGACTCTAAAAGCCACATCTGAAGCTGTTTCAAAGTAGTGGATATTTTCAGCCCCGTTTTGAGAAAATAAGTTAATGTCAAATTATCATCTGACAAAATAAATAACCAAAATATTCGCATTTTTAATCTAATTTTGCGTAAAAGGTCGTATGTTTCCCCCGAGCAATCTCTGATTAAATAACAGCGAAAACAAAATGTGACTGATATCGTTCGGTTCACTCACAGTTCATTCACTGCACGGGAAATGGAAAGTCAAGTCGAGCGCAATGCATTATGGGATAAAGTGTTCCATGCAGTTGTATGCTTGGTAAACTCAGAAGGTCATTGGTTTTTCCATGCTTGCACATTTGCATATTGCGTATTACTCTCTGCGTATAAAAATAGTAGGTAGTTGGTCCTTGAGATCGGCCCCTCAGTGGAGCGTTTATCAGCGCGGCGCATACCAGGAGCTCTTCTGTTTGTGCTAAAGCAGCGGGAGGAAAGGAAAGCGTGGGATGTGAGAGAGAGAGAGAGAGAGAGCAGAGTGTTTTCTTGAGCAGGACTCTGAAGGCTTCTCACATGGACACACACACACCGCGCTCGCGCTCCGCTCAGAGGATGCATCTCTTCAAGTTCTGTTTCGGAAAGCCGGTAACTAGACTTCTGTAGTGAGTTCTTCATGTTCTTCATGTTCTTCTGCTGAGCTTTTCTAGATGGAGCAAGAACTCGCTGCATCGTTTCGGGGGAATCTTTACTTTGTGCTTCAACACGTTGTGAAGTTTGTTGCTTTTGTTGAGGCTTTGAGGTCTGTCAGAACGGAGACTGGAAAATCAGGAACATTTTAAACTGTGATCTTCAAGCCTGGTAAAATCATGCGTATTTATATAATCTTACAACGTGATACGCATTTCTAAAGTTAAAATAAGAAATCAAGTTTTTAAGTTAAGAATATTAAATATATATATAAAAAAAAAAAGATACTTAAATTTTAAAAAAAAAATCTAAATATGAATAAAATAATACAGATTTTAATATTAAAATGTTGTTTATTATGAGCTGTAGCAGTAGTAGTATTTATGTATTTTATGTGCGAAATTTCAGGGAATTAAAAAAAGTCATGCAAATTAATATAATCTTAAAATGTTTTGTAAATTTCTAAAGTGAAAATAAGAAAAAAAATATACATTAAATTAAACATTAAATATTTAAATGTAATGTATAAATAGTTAAAAAAATATGGTGGACATATTTATAAAATATTACAGATATATAAATATTATATATTTATGTATTTTATGTTTTTCAAAACCTTGAATAATAAGATAATAAGAAATAAAGTAACATAAATAATTTGTTTTTTTTTATTTAAATGAAAAAATATGTAAATAATTGTCAATTAATGTTAAAAATAAACTTAAACAAATTTAAATGTTTAAACTATTGCTGTCATATCGATCAATCGCATAACATAAAAGTTTATATATATATATATCACATATATAATATGTTTACTAACTTTTATGTTATATGCAATTAATCGATTTGACAACACTGGTTTACATTTTATTTGAATTATTATTGTTATTATTGTTGTATGATTTTAATCTCGTAATCACTGGAATAGTCATGTGATGTGGGAACCTGATGATGACATAATCAGATGGAAGTTGATCTCATGAATATTTGATAAATCCTCAGCGTGTGTTTGATGAATGGATTGTGTTTGTTCAGAAGCCGGAGTCGAGGAACTCGAGGGGCAGCATCGACCGGGAGGACGGCGCTCTCCAGACCCCGGTGAGTTCCCAGAATTCCCTGCTTGTTTTTGTTTCTTCCCAGAGGGAGATTTGCACAGTGCCACAGCGAGGACACAATCTGCTTCTCACTTCCTGCTGGAGTCGCAGCCAGTAATGCCGCTCACACTCGGCCAAAATCTTCCAAAACAGCTGAAAAGTGCAGATCCTGAACTCTTTCCTGAACTCATTCATTTA